>LRSR01012445.1:0-32990 GCA_001579985.1 Hypsibius dujardini | reverse complement strand
AGCATAAGCTCGTAGGTATTTTTGGTATTCTGTGTGACACGCAGCTATCCATCATCAATGTGTCGGAATGATTAGGCAGCGATTATAAACTGACCGGCGCGCAATTCTGTGAGATGATGATACGCGTATCCTCAAGTTTTTTGTTCGTGTAGATCTCTATGAGTTTGAACGAGAGAGAAAGAGAGAAAGAAAGAGAGAGCCCCTGGGTGATACCTCAAACAATTTCACACTACAGCGTGCTGAATTGATACTGCAAGTGGTTTTATTGTCTTGTGGATTTTTCCGACTCGCTTTTGGTTGAACGTCATCTACTTGAAAGGTTATTGGTCAATCGTGTTGGATTTTCAGGACACGATAAAAAAATTACACTTCAATTGGGAAGATGTTCAGGAGTACCGTATTCCCCCGATCTCAAGGGACACTTTTTTGCCCTACCAGTTAATTTGATCCACCCCGGATCTTATCTGTTCATCACCGTTTGCTATTGTTTACCTACAATCAATCAATCAAATGATTTAATTTTTGCGTTAGGAAATCCCGCGTAATCAATCAATCAATCAATCGCTGCCAAGTTGCGCTTAAATTTCAACCAATCACGACACAGTGAATCCGATTGAACAGTCAACCGATGACTGGAGGGGGTGGGGCTTAACTGTCCCTTGAGATCGGGGGATTACGGTATCAGTTTGATTTTATGTTTTTAACACGGTTCCTTTTTCAATTCAATTTGAAATCGATTCGCAGCAGCAGAACCTTGTTCGGAGGCCAGGGGGCGGAGCTATGGGTCGTTCCTGGCATGTCCTTCGGAAACTGTATTGAAACTGATCTATAGATTCGCGGCCCTGACATCCGAGAAAGATCCTGTGTAATCGATTCAAAATTGACTTTGAAGAGCAATGGTGTTAGAAATCGTGAAATAAAAACTTTTCCGAAAATCTTCAGTCAGGGAAAATAGAAGTTTTTCCAGTTTTCAGAGCTTCACTGATGACGTAAACTTTTATGCATCACCACTAATGAATTTAAAAAACAAGAATTTAGAAAATTTTAAGTGGACGCATTTTGGGTGCCCTCGCTGGAAATCGCATCAAGTCAGCTGGGATCGGAAGACGTGAAGGGCTTCCGTTAATTGCCGCGGAACATGATATTTGTACGTAATGAAGACAGGAACACGTTCTGCGGTAGAAAGGGCGAACAAATTTAAATTAAATTAAATTATTATTATTTAAAACACTCATCCCGAATACACAACTGAGAATTTTAAGCAATAGATTGGTTGTACCGAATTAGGTTTCATCTGTTACGCGTGTGGCACCGTTTGATCGGAGAGCGACACGTGACACCGATGATGGTGACCCTTAATTGATTAAGTAACGAGGAACCTTTGGCTTAAATGCTGGCTTTGATGGGTCCCACAAAAAAGGGCATGCGTGCCTATCTGAATCAGGATCTTTAGCTCAGTCAATACCCGGAAATAGGCAAAAGGGGCGGGGCAGGGGTAATGCTAAACAATCAACCAATCAACCGATCAACCAGCAGAGCTCCCAAGAGGGGCGGGGCAGGAGTAATACTTGAACAATCAATCAATCAACTAGCGGAGCTCCGGCGCAATTAGAGCCGAGTTGATTGGTTGATTGTTCAATTATTACCCCTGCCCCGCCCCTTTTGTCCATTGTCGGGACCTTAACAAACACACCCTTTCAAATGGGTGTGACCAGTTGGGTAGTCATGGCTCGGTATGTTGGTTCCATGTGTGCGTTTGAACTTGTCTGTGACTCACACATGCAACGAAATCAACGACGTCACGACGCACCCTGCTTTCGAGACAGTAATATGAAAACCGGACCTTTCACTGAAAATCGCAATATAATGTTCCTTCATTTTTAAGAAAGGCTAAAAATAAATGAGGTACGAGGCGACCTCACATTTCAGATATGAAACTAACCGTAGCAGCTGACCTTTTGCTGAAACGCTGTTCTCTAATTGATGCCGTAACCAAATTACTGCGACCAACCCAGTTTTGGAGTGGAAAGTAACATGAGAACACAATTTTTCAATAAAACCCAAAATACCACTTTGCCCCCGTCAAGACTCGTCATGACCATGTTTCAAGGAAGGAACTTCCGATTGCGTAAAAACACTCATTAAACTGCTTAAAACCGATCCAGTTGCGCATTTTCCACAATTCTCTGCCTGTGCGTCGGGGTGTCGCGGGCACTGCCGCCGAACACACACACAGCTGACTTCACTCAGGCATCGCTACCCTAAATTGCCTGCCTTGACCATCGGAAGTGGAGCTACCCTTTCGCGCCACCGGCGCCACCGCCACCGGCGCAGTATCATCTACCGTATTCCCCCGATCTCGAGGGGCAGTTAAGCCCCACCCCCTCCAGTCATCGGTTGACTGTTCAATTGGATTCACTGTGTCGTAATTGGTTGAAATTTAAGCACAACTTGGCAGCGATTGATTGATTGATTACGCGGGATTTCTTGACGCAGACATTAAATCAGTTGATTGATTGATTGTAGGTAAAAAATAGCAAACGGTGATGAAGAGATAAGATCCGGGGTGGATCAAATCAACTGGTATGGCAAAAAAGTGTCCCTTGAGATCGGGGGAATACGGTACCGTACAACTGCTATGGTCAAGATACGCCCTATTTTAGTCTAGATAACTATTTTGTACTTATCTGTATGAATGTTCTCTTGTTCCTATTGGTTCTTTGTGGCTGAACCGCCACTGGTCAGTCTGGTTCTCTTCCTATTTGCATGTACTACATATATACTTTGGTTTCTTTGTTTTGTGCGACTATATAAGGTTGCTGCTGTTAAATTTTAGATATAGAATGGAACAGTACAATATAGAACAGTACAGTAACTTTAACAATCGTAATGATCTGTATCAGTATGTAAGTTCTTAGTTTTGCCATCTTTTCTGGAGCTTTTTCCTGTTAGAACTATAGTTTGATAAGTCTCTGGCCGTGTTCGATGAGTGCTATTCCATCAACCACTACACATACAACCACAGTTACGCGTAGGCGCAAGAGGGGCTTCTCTGATTGCATGTTGCATGGCACGCCCGAACTCAGTCTGACTCTCGAGCGAGCTGTTGCACTTGCGGACAATGGTCGCGATCGACCAAGGCACGAAGCTTCATGCATTGACCGCAGCAATCATCTCAATAATTTTGCTGCAACAAATTATTAAAGCAAAGATGATGATGATTATCGTTAGTCGTATAAGCTAAAAATCTGAGATAGAATTGATCAAAAGAAATATATTGCGATTACACCTGGAATAGAGGAAAGAGTTCAGCAGCAAATGATACAGCGATTGCCAGGGAACTTCCCGATGGTCAGGCTCAGCAGAATCGGATCCAAAACGATCTGCCAGGCGAACAACATGCTAGCCACTTGAAAGAACAACGGATGCGAAATGCTGGGAATGAAGAGCCGCAAAGCCGCGTAAATTATCCGGGGTCCGTAGCAGACCGTCACGCTGACGGTCAGTAGGATCAACACCAGAAAGCTTTGCCAGCGAGACCTCTTCACGCGTTGTCGCTCCTCCGCGTCGAGACCTCGTTGTTGCGTCGTCGGACGGTTGGTCGCCTTGTCGTCGGCGCTCTCCTTCACCGGACGGACACGATGAAGATGTTTTCGTCGAACCTTGGCGACTTTATGGCCGACCACCACGATGAAGGCCACCCAGACGACGACGACCGGAAGGGTGTAGAAGAGCAGTGCCGCGGTGACGTTATAAGCAGCCTGGGCTGCCACGTTCATAGTACAACCCTGGACGGGGAGAGGAAGACGATAGATCACCGCGTCCATGAGCCAGAACGGAAACAGTCCGAGGATGATGAGGGCAAAGAGTCCGGCGACAATTTGCAGCGCGCGGCGTTGAGAGAGAAGTCGACGGTAGGAAAAGGGGTGGAGGACCGCCCAAGTTCGGTTAAGAGCCAGCAGGCCGTGGGTGTTCATGATGAGGGCACTGACGACGGCGTTGCTGAAGAGGTAGAGGTCACACGTTCCGCTGCCGAGCGTCCATTTCCCACGGGCGCTGAAGAGGATGGCCACGGCGCTCAATGTCCACTGGGTGATGGCGGAGATGAAATTGAGGACTAGGAGGGCGATGATTTGGATGCTAAAGGGGCTGAGTAAAGTTCGGTCGTTCACGAAGCGGAGGATGGCGAGGCCGTTGAAGGATACTCCGGCGACGGCGATGAAGAGAAGGTACTCGGACATGAGATTCCACTGAAGCGGGGCGTTGAGACTGCTGGCTGAAGCGTCGGTCAACGTTCCGTTGTGGGTGCGGTTGCTGGGTGGCTGGTGAAAGGGATGGACGGAAGTGTTAGCGTTGAGCGTGGGACTGCAACTGTTCGACATTTTTCGAAACAATTTTGTGGAATCTATTGAGGAGAAAATAATAACGATGTAGACAATAATAGGCTCTTAAAATTGTTTTCAACAATTTATATTCCCCCGCAACGTAATTAGGACTGATATGAGATTTCCCAAGCGTTCCGCCTTTCTAATTGCGACCTTTATCGTGAGATTCAATTTCAAGAACGTAGACCGCACACGTGCCTTGGTGATAACCCTCCAAATTATTATGAGATCTCTGCGCTTGAAACAGAAACGAGACTGAAAGTAGAGATTGATTCTGGATGAACTTTTCGCTGATTCTTTCCAGCTATTTCGAGGTGGAGACTCGACTCGTTGATGCTCGATTTCCAGGGATCCAATGCGTTGCATGTACGCTTTACTTGATGGACGATCCGCAGATGAAAGTTGATGCGCCAATTAAAAAAGAGCTACCGACCGTGACCAGCATGTCGGGATGTTCAGGTGGCAAATATAATTGAAACAGAGGGAGTTTGACATGCAATACCCCCTGGAATTGTGAGTTGCTCTCTTTCAGAGGGAAAGCAAAAAGAGGAGCCACATTTCGATGAAATCAACAAATATACTCCTTTAATCATAAGAATTTAATTTGTGTATCGTAATCAAATTAGTGCGCCCTGTTTTGTTCCACGACCGGTGTTTCTAAATCATGTGCCCATACGTACTTAATCTGAATGTAGTCGCTTTCGTATGCACACTGAAAGTTTTTCTCAATATGGCGCCCCAAAACGATTGCTTTCGTCAGTGACAGTATGAGATAAGGGCACTGGAATGGACCACTTGACTTTCCCGTACCCTGGAATGGGCCACTTGACTTTCCCGTACCCTGGAATGGGCCACTTGACTTTCCCGTACCCTGGAATGAACCACTTGACTTTCCCGTATCCTGGAATGAACCACTTGACTTTCCCGTACCCTGGAATGGACCACTTGACTTTCCCGTATCCTGGAATGGACCACCCTGGAGTCACAACTTCCACACAACTTTTGGCTATCATCAAGATCCTAAACGACAGAGAATAATTGAAAACCCGATGGAACGTTTATCAGATATGAAAAAAAATTTGTTAGAACATGTTTACAAAACCAAATGATTGGACAGTTGGAAAAAGCTCCCTGTAGAGGACGCTGACTTTGTAGTGACTCATCTGTTTTCGATTAATTTGCGGCAGAGCGCCCCCTGCCGCCCGGTGGTCCATTCCAGGGTACGGGAAAGTCAAGTGGTCCATTTCAGTACCCTTATCTCATACTACAGTAAGCTTCACAAAGCTTCCCACGTCTTGCATTAAAATATCGAGTGAAAATGTTCCATGCACTGCCGAATGCACCAGCACTTCCTAAATATGTAATCCCACGGGTTTGAAAGCAGAAGTCATTATAAAGTATTATTGAGTTGCAGAGACCATGTTTTGCTTCCTACACTTCTGAAGATATCTGGCCAAGTCAAATACAGCGTACCGGTACATCATGCCTCTTCGCTTTTGCGGTTACATACAGGTAGCGTTGGCTCTATGACGCTTGTGACAGCCTCACGGTCTTTAAAAATAGAGTTCATTCTGACGGCCCGATCACCGTTTTCCTGCTCATATACTTGTTCAGTTCAGTTCAGTTCAGTGTAGTTCAGCTCAATTTAGTTCAGTTTAATTCAGTTCGGTTCAGTTTAGGCAAGTTCAGTTCACTTCACTTCATATATCGGCTTCAGTGCCTCTTTGCTCGTTACGTACGGACATGTAACGCACCATGGATGTTGGTACCGGTACGATATAAAAAGTGCTACCGTTCCGCCCATATGACTGCATCAGTAAAAAGGGTTCTTTTTGTAGAATAAATATATGCGGCCTGCGCTAAACATGAAATTGAGTTCTATTATGATTAAGTGACATCCACTTGCGATGAGAACTAATCTTAAAAGGGCGTTTCACGCAATCGAGGCAGAGGTTATACGCGGTTACAGGCAAACGCCGCAACGACTGCCAGGCCACTTGCCGATCGTCAAGCTCAGCAAAATCGGATCGAGGACGATCTGTAAAGCGAACAACATGCTGGCCACTTGAAAGAAAAACGGATGAGAAATGCTGGGGATGAAGAGCCGCAGCGTGGCGTAGACTACCCGGGGACCGTAGCAGACCGTGACACTAACGGACATTATGGTCAACACCAGATAGCCCTGCCAGCGAGACCTCTTCGCGAGTTGTTTCTCATCCGACGTCGGACCGGTGGCTCCGTTAGTGCTCTTCATAGCCGGACGTACTAGTAGCACACGTCTGCTCCGTCGGAGCCGGGCAATTTTATTGACCATTACCACGAAGAAGGCCACCCAAACGACCGCCACCGGAAGGGCGAACACGACCAGTGCCGTCGCGACGTTATAGACAGCTTGTGCGTCCACGTTGGGGGTGCAACCGTTGACGTCGAGCGGTAAGCGGTAGGTCACAGCGTCCATCAGCCAGAACGGAACCATGACGAGGATGCCGTAGACAATCAATCCGGCCACAATTTGCAGAGCCAGTCGCTGTGAGTGATGGCGACGATAGGAAAAGGGGTGGAGGACCGCCCAGGCCCGGTTGACAGCCAGCAGACCGTGGGTGTTCATGATGAGAGCGTTGACGACGCAGTTACTCAAGAGGAAGAGGTCGCAAGCGCGGTTGCCGAGAACCCATTTTCCGCGGCCGCTGTAGAGGATGGCGACTGCACTCAGGCCCCATTGGGTGAGGCAGGAGATGACGTTAAGGGTTAGGAGGAGGATGACCTTAATGGTGAATGGGTTGAGTAGGGTCCTGTCCTTCATGAAGCGAAGGAGGGCGATTCCGTTGAAGGATATACCGGCAATAGCAATAAAAAGAAGGAATTCCGACATGAAATTCCATTGAAGCGAAAGATGGCGGTTGTGGATTGAATTGTTTGTCGAAGTGACGTTGAAGGTGGCATTCAACTGAACGGGAAATATCATTGGCCTGGCGTTGGACGTGAGGTTGACACTGCTGGACATGGTAATGCCACGAGCCCTCCACCGTGCTCGATGGGAACTTTTTTGGTAATAAAGCGAAACTTGTAATGACTCTGAAATGGTTAAAGAAAATCGAATGCTTAAAATGGGAGTTGGATATGGAAATCAGGAATGTCTATCGCGTTGAACATTACATTTGTCTTGCGTGCCCTCGTCTGAAATTGAGACGCTACCTTACGCGGGATTGCTGTACCAGCATCCTCCGCTCCTCACACCGTATCGGAGTACTGCACCCTTAATTCAATTAATCATGCATGCCACGCGTGCTCTAAATGAGAGCCAAAAAGATTGAGCTGTGTCGTTGCGCGGTTTAAGACATTTAAACGCAGGATCTGGGATTCTTCAAAGTGTAAAGTACGAGGTAAAGGCCGTTAACCAGGCCGCTTTTAGAAATCGTAACTTAATCAGGCCGGTTTTTTCAACGTTGATTTCCCGGCGCTGCAGTGCTGCCATACCATAGGAGATGGCTTGAAAACATTCAGAAAAATTCTCTGACCCATTTTAGTTCGTTCCTAAGTCTCACGGTTCGAATTTGAGTCCAAAAAAGGAAGGGAAGAATCTCAATGGAGAAGTGTGCAAGCGGTCCGGTAGAGGCGCCACTTCGGTTCCATCTCCCTGGGTTGACTGGGCAAAACGACTTATGCGCCGCCTGTTGGCCTGCCGGCCTGGTTAAGTTACGATGTCTAGAAGCGGCCTGGTTAACGGCCTTTACCTCGTACTGTACACTGTATAAGATAGGTCCCTTCTGTCTCGATGAAGCGGAATGGCAACTCGAGTGATACTGTTCAATGAGACCCTTCAGGCGTTCATGCGGACGTACATGAGCTTGCAGTTGAAATAACAGGTGGAGCAATTTATAAAAGAACAGTACCGTATTGTGATTAATCTGCATCTTTTCAGAACTACTCAAAATGACAAAGTGGCAAAATTGTTGGTTGTTGCGTACGCTTGATCTGACTGATCACGCATCAGTCATCGCGCCGCCAAATTATAGTTCTATGTGTGTGTCTACCGCATTTGTGAAGGGATGGGATTCTGTTATGTTGTCCGGTTTTGGTTGTGCATGGATGCGCCAATCCGGCAGCGGCGGTCTACTGTACTGTAGGTCTTGAGTAGCTGTCAGTACACGTACCGTACTGCGCTTTGTTGTACGAGCCCCCGCACTGATACGAGGGGCAAACTAAAGTAATGTCACTTCATGTTTTACTCTTGGGCGTGAGGCTCATTTTATTCTCCCGGCTTGCCAGCATAGATATGGGACTTGTACGTTAGACTTTCAAGTATTATGAATCTAGCTTTAACCCTCTGATAGCCGGGTGTTTTAGGTATACGGGTAATGCTGCGTCAGCCAAAGTTGGCTTAAATAGGGAAAGTATTTAACTTGAATGGTTGACATGACTAGAGTTTATTTGGCACTTTCCCTGCCCAGTTAGTGCCGTACCGCCAGGCGGCGCTGTTGCGCCTTCACACAAAAACCTGACAACAGCTGACATTTTGCCGATAGGGAATCAAAACATCTTCCTAATGAGTTCAATTTTTTCATTCCGCTCGCGATTGGTTGTTTACTTCATTTTCAACTGGATTTTATTGGTATGGTCGTTGGCTATAACTCTTTTTATTTTAAAGCTCGGATATTTTTTTTCAGCACACACCGCAAGTTAGTATACATGCTATTTAAGTTTTAAGCCAAGTTTGGCCTAATCAGTTCTACCACTTCCCATTTTTTTTCAAATTTGTTTTTATTTTATACTTCACGGTTCTGTAATAGGATCAAAGCAAAAAATGGTGTCTAGAAAGTCCAAATGCTTGATCAGCAAATTGAGTTTGAAGGAAGAATTAAGCCAGTGTAAGCTGACCGACACTCAGAGGGTTAAGAGAATGGAAGATTTGATTTATCTTCGGAGAAACACTTTTCAAAAGTGGTATTGTTGCATTTGACTGTCAGTTTTCCTGCACCACTAGATACTTTTGGGAAATTCACAATGGCAAAAAATGCCAGATGTATTCAGTCCAAATAGTAAACTGACATCGATTGTATCCAAGAAAAGCCATACAAGAGAATTAGATTCTCGTGATTGACGTCAAGGTTCTCTTTGACTTCAATCAATCAAGCAATTGAACTTCGCAATTAAGGCTGTAAACAATGCTCTCGGTTGAGATTTGATCATCTGCATGCTTCTTCTCTTCTTCTCAGTGGAAACAAACTTTTCTCATTTCCTCATTCAGATCTTTGCATCGCTAAATTATCACTGTATTTCTGCGATAGATAGCGCCAGCGTACGAGCTGTGTGACGTTAAATTGGTCCATCCTACTCGTTAGGATGCCCTGCCTGTACCTCGCAGGCCATGCAGTCGTACACACAAACTTTACGTGTACAGCGGGCAACCATTACGTCCCTTGACCCGTGCACTGTCGCTATCTATCGAGAAAATACAGTAGTCTTAGGTTAGGTTTTCAATAGGCGAATGCCTATTGAAAGGAGTTATGGCTCCAATTTCTACGATCATGTAAAGCAAGCATGACTCTATCAAAAATATTTTTGTCCCTCGAGTTTTGATTGGATCGCTACAAAATCTTTTGGAATCTATTGGCGAGAGGTTGATGTTTATTATCATGGCAAAAGATTAGAAAAAATTCAATGAGAACCGGGATATGAACCAAGTGACATTAATTTCAGTCTGCCTCTTGTATAGGCTCGTGAGTTGTTCTTAGATCTTCACCAGCTAGAACATTAATATCATTTTACGTCAGCTCTGACAAGGGAATTCCACCACTCTCGAAGGTGAATTCTTGCAGATCTGTTAATTTTGTAGTGTGCGTCCATATTATGTGATGCCATTTCCATCAAGAAAAAAAAATACAAATGTGTGGAAACAATTTTCCAAAAATAACAATGTACTACTTGGTGGTACATAGATGGCGCTGTTAATGTTACCGTATGCTGTGTCAGTTGATTGATTTATTCGGCTACAGTCGTTATTGGTTCGTTTCTGTCGTTGACAAGGACTATACAGTTAGTAGTAACACCGACACATCTAGTAATCAATGAAGCAATGTAGCAATCAATTGACGCGGTATACGGTAACATTGGCAGCGCCGTCTATATACCACCACGTAGTGCATTTTTATTTTTAGAAAATAGTTTCCAAACGTTTTTATTTATTTTCTCGATGAAAATAGCATCACATAATATGGACGCAAACTAAAAAATTAACAGATGTGCAAGATTTCACCTTCGAGAGTGGTGCAATTCCCTTGTGAGATACTTTGAGTTGGTCATGTGCACGCGATTGCTTGTAATACGTGGAAGTTCCCGCTGTCTCATGCCCTTCCCTACAGCAAATGAGGGTAGACGTAATTGGTTTGGCGCCCCGAGAGTTGGTACTTGGACATTTGGTATCCGAACAAGTGATATCGATTGATATTTCGTACACCGCGACATCTAGAAACTAAAGACTAATTCTGTAATTAATTTTGTAGAAATAAATGACAATTGATTTTAATGGACATGTGGTACATCGATATTCGTTACACCGACGAATTGCGCGGGCCGACAAACGGTCCTTCTCCGACAAATGGTCTTGCCACATCGGATTATGAAAAAGACACTTTCAACAGAAATAAGTCAAACAAGACAGACATATACAACAAAGACACAACCTGATACAACAAGGTAATTCAAACTCATCCAAAATTAGTTATTCCGACAAAATTCTCACTTTCAAACGTACGAGGGCGATGTCTTACGGGGACGTGGATGCAGAATCTTACTGGGAATCCAGAAACATTGATGTGTTCAAAGATATTCAGCAAACTGAATTGTGAGCTGGTACTTTATCAGCAGACTGGGCTTCCATCCCTGGCCTCGCTCAGCTCGGCCGCGGGTACGAAGATAAATAAAGTATTGGAAGCTTTCGTATTGAGCCCATGCTGTCACGGTTGAGGCGAGTACACCGTTTTCGGTGAGCTAAAAACTTTATTAGTACATTGCGTCAGCAAAATTATTAATTGTCGATAAACCAAATGTCGTCAAGAACAAAATGTGCCTTTATACATATTGTCAGTGTACGATCTGTCGCCAAACCATTTGTCGACTCATACAAAATGGCGGCCTTTACTATATGTCCGATTGCCAACAGTCTGTAACCAAAAGTCTGCATACCAAATGTCGGTGTACGATACGTCGCGGCACGATTAGCTTAGAGGAGTCGAATCCGCGACATGGTCGCTGTATAGACTGGACACGCTAGAATGTGTCCATGAAGATCTGTTATGTTCCTGCCTCTCTGTCGGTCGGTCGTTGGAAGTCTTCGATTGTCTGGCTTCTCTACACGCTAATGGGGACTGTATCAGCAATATGTTATAGGGTCCCTCTTTCGTCACTATTTTTGTTCTGGTGTCTTCGCGTTGTTACTCATTTTTTTCGGACGGATGAACTCGGCCTACATCCGAGTGTCGTTCTTGCATGCTGCAACAGGATCAATGTGGCGCTGAAAATTTTACGCATCTGGCATCAATTTTCTCCGGACTAAGTTTGAGCCACGCTTTTGCTAGGCAACTGTGATTAAAAACAAAAGCGTTGTAATCTTGATTAGTCAATAGTTTCTCAGTAAGAAATATCCATGATCCTTGGGAACTTTTTGGCTGATAAAATCCCAGTCAAGTTTTTTCTGCAGTGTTTTTTTATTAAAATATTTTTTGTTTCACTTTTCTTTCGTTATTATTCACATCAATAGAAATGGCTCGAACTCGGTTCAAACAAAATTGATGCCCCATGTGTAGATGACAGTTTACACAATTAATTTAATTAATTTACACAAACTTAAAATTTTCGCTTGATCAAGAGCGATAATAGTCTCTGCGGTTGACGATGAACAATTTGTTCTGCCGCAAGTTCCCCACCGTGTTAACGTGCTAAAGTTGAAATTGTACAGTAATTGGACATGCTGCGTACGGAGATGCTACATGCCACATCGTACAGACGGGATCTTCCCCATCGTCAGGGTTAGCAGAATCGGATCGAGGATGAGCTGGCAAGCGAACAACATACTCGCCACTTGAAAGAAAAACGGATCGGAGATGCTAGGGATGAACAACCGCAATCCCGCGTAAATGGTCCGGGGCATGTAACACACGGTCACACTAACCGTCAGTAAAGTCAAGACGGTATAACTCCGCCACCGAGGGTTCTTCCCGGGGGGCTCCTTCGTGGCGGTTGTGGCGGTTGTGTTTGTTGCAGGGATCGTTCGTGCACCATCAAGCGACATGCCCGCTAAGGGAACATCCCTCGGCCTGAGAGCCCGCTTTCGACGACGAATTCGCATGATGGTATGGAGAACAACCACGACGAATGCCACCCAGACGACCACCACGGGTAGGGTGTAAATCAAAAGGGATGCTGTGACGTTATAGACCGCCTGTGCGGGTATGTTCATGTTGCAACCGTTGACCTCTAAGGGTAGGCGGTACGTCACCGCGTCCATCAGCCAAAACGGGAAGGTCACAAGGATGACGTAGCCGCACAAGCCCGCCACGAGGCGGAGTGCTCCGCGTTGCGAGTGCAGACGACGGTAGGAGAAGGGATGGACAACCGCCCAGGCGCGGTTGACGGCCAACAGACCGTGGGTGTTAATCAGCAGCGCGCTGACGATGACGTTGGCGAGGAGGTTGAGGTCACACACTCGCTGGCCCATGAAGAATTTCCCGCGGCCTCGGTAGAGGGTGGCCAGGGCGATGAGACCCCATTGGGTCAGGGAGGAGAAGAGGTTGAGGCTCAGCAGGAGGATGATGATGATGTTGAAGGGGGTTCGGTCGGTGATGAAGCGAGCCAGGGCGAGCCCGTTAAGCGTGAAGCCAGACAGGGCGATGCAGACGAAGAATTCCGACATTAGGTTCCATTGTGCGGAAGAATTGGCTGGTTCTGTGGTGCCGTTCCGCGAAGTATTGATGAAATGTCGGTCGGTTTGGACGGTAAGGAACGCGAAGGCAATTGAGGCGTTGAAAGTGAAGTTACCCGTGGCAGGCATTGCTGAATTGAGCAGCGTTAAAGGACTTTAGTGCAGCTTGTATGCAAAATTGTCTTGAACTGTTGGAAAGCTTCACCATGTTTTACAACGACTACAACATTATAGTCCGCACATTCTTTTCAGTAGATGTCTAATTGGCACACTCGAATGAGGGACAAACAGTTCACTTGAACACCTTACTGAATATACCGGTGATCGGAGTGCGAAATGGGTTTGTCTTCGATCTTAGAGGCATTTCGAGAGTACTAAGCTTCGGCATCGCCGGATTCATTGACGTCCACTTACACGATAAGGGATATGCGAGACTAATTGCAAGCGTGAATGAATCACTGGCGTCACGCAATCACGCTTGTATTCGGTCAGTTGGATTAGTTCTTCATTACTTTCCCTGTGCTGGCCTGAATTCGTGCCCAGTAAGATCCGGAAACGGATGGGGCGAAACAGAATGTGACCATATGTGAGCGTGAGTGGATAATCCAAATTTAACATGGACTTGGCTTTCGGAGTATCAGACCTCCGCAGTGCCACGCTAGCAGCGATGAATATTACGGATTAATTTGCCGACCAAATTAAGGTAGGTAATAGTACTGTACTGTCGCGATTCTAACGGCCAAGTTAGCCTCGCCTCCCCCGTGCAAGACTCTGTGACGTCACGGAATCAATTGCAGCCCGGCCGGGGCCTGGGGGTCGTAATTTACTGGTAGGGCCAAAAAACGGCCGTTAGAATCGCGACAGTACAGTACGGGTACCGGTTAATCTGAGAACATGAGCGGTCTGGTCTCCCGAGGAGTAATTATAAGAATAACTAATTATTAATTAATTAATTAATTAATTACTGAAGGGATGGCACGGCACCTCGATGGAATGTCGAAATCTTGGAAGGGAAATATTTTAGGACAGTGTTGAAGGGCATCGCCGATGAGGGGAGTGAACACCCCGTAGATTGCAGTTAAATTCTGAGGATGAGACCAATAATTCAGCATATTAAGCCATATTAAACTTGGCATAGAACTGTCAGAATTGAAGTCAAACGCAGATCTCAAAGTTCCAGTAGAAAGAGCACAGCACAATTGTAAAGATGGCGATACTTAAATATTGCGCACTTTTAAACTGACCAGCAATCGGACTGCAGCTGACTGAAATCCAAATAAGCTGCTCAGGAGCAGTTTATTTTTCTGGCTGATTTAAAAACTTGTTTGAAATAAGCCGACCAATCAGCGCACACCTGCTAAACCTTTTAATTCAGCCAAATTTTTCAGCCAAATTTTTTAGCTAACTGTGACTTTCTTTTATACTTCATGCGTGTACTTCCCTTCGGATTTACAGTGCTTATGCCTCAGATTTACAGTACAAATGCCAAATACAAATTTTAAATTTACAAATTTTATTAATTGGTAGTTTATAATTTCCAAACACACCATTAGAGTATCTCTGAATTGAATTAAAAAAGCTCCTAGGATTGGCAATGATAATCTTTGCTCTAAAAAACGTCGCTGACGAACCGCCGGCTTTTAAATGCGATGCAAACGTTTCAGCGTCAACATCAACAAAACGGGGTCCACAACGACCTGACAGGAGATCAATACCCCGGTGGTCATCTGGACGTCTGAAGACCACGAAATAGATGTGAAGCTTCGCAGGGCATTGAGAATGGTACGAGGACCGTAGCAGACGGTGACGGCCACCGTCAGAAGGGTCATGATGAGAAAGTTCCAAGACTGACGCTCCTTGGCAAGTCGCCGTCTGACACCAATGGTGCTTCCTGCCGGGTCACCATTGCTCGTCCCAGAGCCACCGCTGTGTACTGGCCTGACGGGAAGAATGGTTCGTCGTCGAACTTTATAGACAATCACAGCGACGAAAGCCACCCAGACAACAACCACGGGCAGCGTCGAAATGAGCAGCACTACGACGGTATTGTAAACCGGTTGTGCCGCCGAATTGAGAATACATCCGCTAGTTTCAACGGGCTTTCGGTAGGCGATCACGTCCATCAACCACAGCGGCAGTGTCACGAGTAGAACGTAGATCCACAGGCCTGTGATTAAAGAGGAAAAACAAAAATTGTAAATTAAAGAAATACATTTCTGCAAGCGTACCCTGAACTAACAAAAATACACTCAATTGCTTCTCGTTAGTTACTGAGCTTGCTTAAGTGTTTTCTAGACAGAATTGATTGCTTCACCGACATTAGTGTGCGCAATTACATTTTAGGCTATTTTTTTAATTCTTCTAAGCGCACACGAGTTAATCGATTATACATACGGTAAGTAGCGAGAGTGCGGTCCTCAACTTTTTCCGTTAATAAAAAAAATGTATCAAAAATGTTTTGATGAACGATTTTGAACAAGTGATCAGCCGGATCTGTCAAGGGAAGTCGATCAATGAATTTCGGAAATTCGTTGAGCGCATTTGGCTGAGCGGTGAGGCAGCCGGGCTGTCAACAATCGAGAAATATGAACAGACCAATCACTGGTCTTGGTTTTGACGTGCACGGTTCAACATTTCGATTGCGCGCTGATAAAAAGTTTTTACACCCTTCTTTGAAACCTATTTTTTACAGCACAACTTAACGACGGCACTGTCAATAATAAACCTTTTAGTGAGACACTGCCTGCTTACTAATCACCAGGTTTAGCTTAATTAAAACTTAATCTATTAGCAACTAACCCTTATTTTTTGGGAGATCTTTGAGCCCCTGCATGAAAGGCAAAGAACTAAGAGATTTATTAAAAATATTTCTCGGCCAGGTTTCGTTCATCATAGTCATCCTACCTGCAATGACTTGAAGTGAGAGCGTTTTTGTGTTGAGCCGGCGATAAGAGAAGGGATGCATGATAGCCCAGGTCCGATTCAACGCCAGCACACCGTGTGTATTGACGATCAAGGCGTTAAATATGGTGTTACAAAACATGTAAAGGTCACAGACTCGGTTACCCAGCACCCAACCTCCGCGATTCGGATGGAAGAACCCGATGGTATTCATCACTTGCTGGGTCAGCCCTAAAACGACATTCAGGCTGAAAAGATGCACGATGTTGATGTTCAAGGGCGTTTTCGGCAAACGACTTTTGAAGAAGTCGACCACCCCTGCGCCGTTGAGGGTGACGCCAAACACGACGATGCAAAGCATGAATACCGGAATGAAGATTCGTTGATATGCAGACTGAAGCAAGACCGTTGTGCCGTGAGACAATCGGGATTCATTTTGATAGAGGAGGCAGGCCATTGTTGTGTTGCTGACGTTTTGAATGGGGCCAGTGAATAGAACAGGCATTTTGTGTGCCGCTCTAGAAAATCTGTAAGCTTTGATTGTTGTTTGTCTACGGCAGTAACGGAACGTGCCAATACAAGCTATTTCTCAGTCGGCTGTTTCAGTTTCTAAACAAAAGCGTGTTTTGTATTGTGCTCAAGAAAATCTGTCGAGAACGTACATGCTAGAGATGGTTAGATTTGCGATTAGGATTTACTCGAATTTCTATACCGTTCAGTTAGGTAATTAAAGTACTGTATTATGTCCGGCAATTTATTAGTCAAGCATGCATTTTAGAATTGCGTTGGAAGAGAGCGAGAAAGAGACAGAGCCAGAAATAGACAGAGAGAGAAAGAGAGCTTCATAAGCGTCGAGTTCGATGGTTTTTATCAAATTAGTTATCTAGCTGCAGGCAATTTACATATATGTTTGCTCGCTGGAGTTGGAACATCAGGATGTGAATTGAATAGGGAGAAGGTTGTTACGATAATCATGTCATGTGAAGATGAATCGACCCGGTTCACTACATCCGTTCGCATGCGATAGCGGAAGCAGTTTGCATGCAAATAATTGTTTGATTATTTCTACATTCACTGTATTTCTACATTCACTGGTCTGGGAATCATTATGTTTAATTTCTTTACCCATCCATGCAGTACGACGTCTCGCGTACGGCCAGCTGAAGCTTCAAACTTTGTTAGATATTCATCCACTTCAGTTTCATAGTAGCGCAAGCAACATCGAGAAAGATGACTCACAAATAGGATATGAAATTGACGACTCTGCAGTAGCAACACTGGCTTTACTTTCAACATCGAACGGCAGGCAGCTTTCCCATAGTCAGGGTCAACAATATCGGATCCAGCACAATCTGGCAGGCAAACAACATGTTCGCCACTTGAAAGAAGCTGGTACTGGCCGTGCTGGGCCAGAATAGCTTCAATACCAGGAACACTGTTCGTGGACCGTAGCACACCGTGATGCTAATTGTGAGAATGGCCAGCAGGAGAGTGCTACGCCACTGTCTTTTCCTTAAGCGACCGTTCTCACTGTGGGCAGGTGGTATCGTATGGACGTTAGCTGAGACTATATTTGTCCGACTCGGGCGCATGTCTCGTATCCCATTTCCGTGACGTCTGCAAGCTATTCTTTTCGCAGTCACAACCACAAAAGCCACCCATACGACCGCCATTGGGAGTGATGAGAGGACCAGCGGACCTGCTACGGTGTAGGCAACCTGCGCAAAGAGGTGAAGCAAGTCTAAGTGAAATTAGTTAGCTGTTTATTTAACTAAAAATGTATTAAAATTTGTAATTTATTAACATGTAGTAGAACATTACAAGGACGCCTTGGTTTTACGGAACGTAAGCAGGCCTAGGCCCCGCACTTTTAGAAGGTTAGGGGGATCCAATAACATGTACTGTGTTTGTCCTAACATAAATCTCGAAATATGGATAGCTCGTTCAGTCGGTTCGGTCGATTCGGTGAGATTTTTCAGTTATTGCGCAATCATTCACCGTTGAGGTCGTTATTTAACTAAAAATGTATTAGGAATTTATAATTTATTAATATTAACATGTAGTAGAACGTTAATGTTTAGTTTTATTTGTTTAGTTTTATTCATTTTGTCTTCTGTACCTGGGCGGCGACGTTTAAAGCGCAACCCTTGGCTTCACGGTATTTCAAAGCGTCGAGTAGAAAGTATGGAAACATTGTTAAAAAGACATAAACGCAGAGCCCGAGGCAAATTCCGAGGGCGAGCCGTGAGGTATGTAGCCGGCGATAGGAGAAAGGATGAAGGACCGCCCAAACCCGGTTGACGGCCATCAAGCCGTGGGTGTTTCTGATCATACCGCTGAAGATGGTGTTGCTGAAGAGATAGAGGTCACACATTCGACCTCCCACACCACCGGGGTACAGGAGGATAACTGCATTCAGGCCCCATTGTGTTACGGAGGACACCAAATTGATGGTCAGTAGTTGGATGACGATGATGTTGAAGGGTGTTCGGTCTCTGGTAAAGGTGACCAGGCTGAGCAGGTTCAACACAAACCCGGCTGCGGCGATGCAGACGAACAAGCCCGATGAGAAAGTCCACGCAGCCGTGCTCACCGTACTGTTCGACAAAAAATAACTGATTTTAGTGCTATTCGACGAGCTATTGATAAACATAAACGACATCGTGGCCTTGGTTGAAAAGTTGTGATTCATCGTGCAAGATTCCGTGAGACCGTTCCGAAAACAGTGGAAAGAACAATCACATGACAGATTTTTATCGGCATGTTCAAGTCATAAAGTTACGTGACGGTAAATGTCTTTTCGAGAAGGTTTTCGATTAGGAACTGGCATGGGGAGACAATTCTCTTAATTCACTTGCGCTGAGGAATATGACCCATGAGTCTCTTACGTCATTCCACTGTAGATGAATTCTCATGCCAATTAGGTGTGCTTGAAATTGCACATTCAAAATTGTCTTCCCTTTGCCTCGACTGTCCATCTTCATTGTGAAGCTGTGCCGTGAATTCGATACTAATCACGACCTTATTTTAGGTATGCTTAATAGATTTTCCAAACACGTTAGGCTCAGGAACGTGTTCCGTTATTTATACTCGAGCTGGTGCGTTTGCAGCATCTGTAACGTGAGACGGTAGTCACGCGTTGCGTCAGGCGTCGACACGGAGAATGGAAATTGCAATCCGGGAAGGTTAAACGGGAATGTGCGGTAATCAGCCGTGTTCGTGGAACGAAAACAATTAATTAAGCAAGAACCTTTATATTGTAACCCAATGAGAAGGCGAAACTAGCTAGATGTTCCTCTTCCGCCCACAAAATTCTTGAACATTGACTGCCAAGTAACCGGAATGTTTATTAGGCAGTATAAATCCTTGGGGACTCTACATGCGGGCCGTTCCGCATCAGAAAAATTTCCCCACGAGGGAGACCTAGAATGATGATAATTTCGATTGACCTGAATTGATATCATTAAGGTTTATCGATTGGAAGAATTGTTTTCCAATTTGAAGCACCTTTAGTCAGAGGCAATGGACTGATGGCTCAACCAGTCCTGCGAGATAATGTTCATGTAATTGCCCCTGAAGTTGTGTAAAGAACTGAATTACCCACATTTTCTAAAAGCGAACTTGAAGAACAAAAGTACCTATAAAGAAGAAACGAACAAGCCTTCTGTATTTATTTAAAAACAAATTTTAGTCGAATCACAATTGACCGACATTCTGCTCTAACCGCCGACTGAACTAACTGAATATAGGCACTTCTCTAGTACCATGCAAAATGGACTAACGGTATTGAATTATCAACAGGATTAAGATGAGATGACGTGGGCAATATTTGTGGAGGATTACCCGGAAATCGTCTCCGCGTAAGTGTTGACTACATTAATAAGGGGACAAGACACTTGAAGTGCTTTCGGCATCTCTGAAGGACATCGACGATCAGTCGTGAGGAGGATTAACAAGGATGAGTCGAGAGGGTGTAAACTAGGATGGGGTGTGTAGGCGTGCATGTACAGGTCAGAGGCTGACGGTAGGCGTCTATAGCGTCCTTCATTCTATTGGACTAGCGAAATAAATTTTTAAAGCTCAAACTAAAAGCTCATTATCAAAAACAAACAAAAAGAGTCAGCGAATGTTCTACATTCAAGCGTCGTCTGACTAACAGATCAGGACGAAGAACATACTTAAGCTGATTTACTAGTATCTTTGTCAGCGAGCCTCCCGCTTGACAAATCCAACGCGCCACTTCCCGGTATATGCGTTACGACCTCGATCCACGTTGGAGAAACTTCGGAGTCAGCATCAACAAGACCGGGTCCACAACGACCTGGCAAGAGATCAATAACGCTGTGTTCTGTTGGACGTCCGAAGTCGTGGAAATGTTGGTGAAGCTTCGCAGGGCGTTCAGCACGGTACGTGGGCCGTAGCAGACGGTGACGCCCACCGTCAGCAGGGTCATGATAACGAAGCTGCGAGACTGGCGCTTCTTCGCAAGTCTCTGTCCAGTACCAATGGCACTGGTACTTCCCACATTTTCACCGGCGCCCGCTGCGTGCTGCAACGTCCCAGATGCGGAGTTGTCAAACGGTCGGACACGGAGAACTTTTCGTCGCTGAATTTTATAGACGATTACCACGATGTAAGCCACCCAGACCGCGAGGACAGGCAGCGTCGAAATGAATAATACCACGACGGTGTTGTAGACTGGCTGTGCCAAAGAATTGATGATGCATCCGTTGGTTTCCACCGGCTTTCGGTAGGTGATCAGGTCCATCAACCACAGCGGCAGTTCCATGAGAAGGATATAAATCCATAGCCCTGCGAATACGGAATGTAATAACTAACTTAACTTATGTTAACTTGAAAACTATAACAAAATAAAGTAATCTGAATTTCAGTAAACTAAAACAGAAACTTAACTAAAGCAAAACAAAGTTAGAATGAAACAAAAACAGTTCTTCTTCTTTAGTTACTGAACTTTCGAAGATTTTCAGGGAATGAAGAACAATTGATTACAGTGTTAATGTTAGTTTTTATAATTGCGTGCCATGACATCAGTTTTTCAGGGGCGCAACGGACATTTTGCGAGGGGGGGGGAGGCAGTTTTTGCATATCCAAAAAAATTAAAAATGAATTGAGCAAAATTAGGCTTAAATAGAAACTGAAAAAAAATTGGAGCTGCCCCGTGCTTCTATTTGGAGGCGCAACCGTGACTTTTGGTCTACGGTAAAATGCGCCCCTCTCCGCAGTCACGAACTTCACGAACTTCTCCGCAGTCATAAACTTGAAAAAAATTAAAACTGTACCACCAGCCCCTCTAATTAATGAGGGAGGTAGTTGCATTGCAGCGCCCCCAGTTACTCCTCTGCAATTGTCAATTTCTTTGTATCCCACGAAATACCCAATAATAAATAAGTAAACCTAAAGCCTACTTTCATTAAATTACAATGTAATTTAGGCCAAATCAGATCTAAATCGATTATCAACTAACAAAACCTTTTCCTATGACTTTGCGAATGATTAAATTTAATTTTAAACTTTCTATCAGGTGTTTTATAATTTTAGATCGGGAGTTTTTCGACAGTGAAAGTACGAACGGACTAAGAAACTAGTTACCGAAATATTCGATGAGGTATTTTTGTCATACATACATGCGATGAGTTGAACGGAAAGCTTGTTTGTGTTGTGGCTGCGATAGGAGAAAGGATGCATGATGGCCCAGGTCCGATTCAACGCCAACAGGCCGTGTGAATTCACGATTAAGGCGTTTAACATCGTATTACAAAACAGGTAAAGGTCACAGGCCCTGTTTCCCAGGAGCCATCCCCTGCGACCCGGGTAGAAGACTCCGATGCTATTCATCACTTGCTGGGTAAGTACCAAGACAATGTTTAAGCTCAATAGATGGACGATATTGATGTTAAAAGGCGTCTTCGGCACATGGCTTCTGAAGAAGTCGACCACCCCGACGCCGTTGAGGGTGACGCCAAACACAACGATGCATACTATGAACGTGGGCATGAAAATGCGCTGAAAAGCAGACTGGGAGAAGGCGACGGTTGTGGTACCGTTGTAAAGCTTAGAATCATTGTGATAGATACAGGGAATCGTAAAATTGCTCGCGTTGCGAAACGACGTAGCGAGTGTTGCTGACATGGTACGAGAATGTTAAGAAAATGTCTAGGCTAAAAAATGTCTGATAATTGTCATCTGCTAGACGAGCTAATAGACTGCCACGATTTATACGGTATTTAGGCGAAATCTCTATTTGACGCACAGAAGCGAGTAATCAAGCGGTAGGATTAGCTTAAATATGAATAAAGAGGTGTATCTAAAAGGTATGAGATGGGAGATATGGGATGGCAATGGGGATGTGAAATAGGAGTTTGGGAATGTAAGATGGCAATGGGGATGTGAAATAGGAGTTGGGGAATGTGAGGGGGATGGAAGCTGTGCGAATGCGAGAAATTAAAAGCAGAAATTAAAAATGGGAAATCGCTGATTTCTGGTCATCTTCAATTTCTGTGCACGGCCTCGTGATTGATTCCCGAATTGAAACAAGGTGATCAAATTTAGTTTAGAGCGGGAAATTATCTATCTTTTGGTGCTTTTGTTTTACAGTAAAGAGCTAGATGTTGAAGAAAATGTTCAAAAGTAAGTTTCCACCCGGTAACAAAGGGTGCAACCACGGAATCCTACGAATATCGTATGAGCAAAGAACACCTTCGTCTATTCGTACGGTGACCTCAATCAATGTTGCGAAACCTTAGCGTCAACATCAGCAAGATCGGGTTCACAACCACCTGACAGGAGATCAATATCGCCGTATTCTGCTGGACATTCAAACTCGTGGAAATGGTGATGAAGCTTCGCAGGGCGTTACGCACGGTACGTGGGCAGTAGCAGACGGTGACGCCCACCGTTAGCAGGGTCAAGACAAGAAAGCTGCCGGAATGGCGCTTCTTCGCAAATCTCTATCCGGTGCTCGAGGCACTGGTACCACCGCCACAATCACCGGGTCCCGTCGCATGCTGCAACAGCGGGAAGGAAACGGGGTTGTCAGCTGGGCGGAAACTGCAAACGTTTTTGCCGCTGAATTTTGTCGACGATCACCACGACGTAAGCCACCTATACCGTGACGACGGGCAGAGTCGATTTGACCAACACTACCACCGCGTTGTAGACTGGCTGTGCCAGTGAATTGATGATGCAGCCGTTGGTCCACAGGCTGTCGGTAGATGGTCCGGTCCATTAAGCACAGCGGCAGTTCCATGAAAAAGACATAGATCCATAACCCTGCAATTAGGGATGGCAAAGAAACTATTAGTAAGGTAAAAATAAACGATGCAGTTCGTTTGTTCTCAGTTACGAATCTTTTAAGTGGCATACTTTGACAATTGATGACTGCATCAGTATTGGATCAAGCCCAACAAGGCCATCTACTTACTTTATGTATTACTCGCAGCTAGCCGCGACAACATCCATACCATCCATACCATATCATACCATATCCATCCATACCATCCATATCTGCGATACCATCCCGAAGTATTAATTATTTACTCTCTTCACTCTGTTTTGCTGCCACATTTGATTGCTTGCAGGTAATTCAGCTGCGTACGTCATTTAGACGTACCTGTTATAGCATTCCCAATCACCTATATAGTTTAATCTTTAATAGTGTACAGTCATTCAGTCAAGTAAACTTTTTACTCTATATTATATTGAATAATTATATTATTTAATATATAATATAATACCGAAATAAGGTCTCGCTCTGGGATTTCGTCGCATTAATTACATTTCGCTGAGTCTAAACAAATTGAAAAATCATAAATACAATATATAAACCTTTAACAAGTTACCCTAACTTTCCGTTAACTACCTTCAGCTGATAAAACTAAAATGATAAGAAATTAACAAAACAATCACTCTAAAATTAGTTTGTCCAATGACAAACCTAAGTTTTATCGCTTCTATATTAGATGTTGTTCTAATAAGTTTGTCCAAAGATTTTTCCGATACGAGAGCTGCAGTGTACGAGATTAGGTACCAACACTTTTCACTTAGGTTTTGTTTAGTTTTCCATGCCGACCTGCAATGATTTTGAGAGGATGGAGTATTTGTATTGTGGCTGCAATACGTCAAGGGATTTACGATGGCCCAGGTACGATACAACGCCAACAAGCCGTGTAAAATCACAATTAAGGCGTTTAACATCGTATTACAAAACAGGTAAAGGTCACAGGCCCTGTTTCCCAGGAGCCATCCTCTGCGACCCGAGTAGAAGACTCCGATGCTATTCATCACTTGCTGGGTCAGTGCTGAGACGACATTCAGGCTAAACAGATGAACGATGTTGATGCTCAAGGGCGTTCTTTGCATACGACGTCTGAAGAAGCTGATGACACCGATGCCGTGGAAGGTGACGCCAAACACAACTATGCACACCATCAATGTTGGCATGAAAATGCGTTGAACGAAGACTGGAACAAGGCAAACGGCTGTGGTATCGTTGCGAAGCTTGGAATCATTGTGATAGATGCAGGCGACTGTTGCACTGTCGACATTGTGAAACGGCGCAGTAAACGACGCAGGCGTTTTACACGCTTGCACATTTGTAGGATAAAATTTGCCTCTAATGGTTATTAGCGTGCGTATCAAAGGTCTAACTACAAGCCGCGTTAGTTGGCTGCCGAGCATTTAAGTACGGGTACCGTGGTGCAAGAGATGGGCGGTAAGGTTCTCCAGAATATAAAAAGGCCCCAATAACGGTCCGATAAGTCTCGCAATCAATAAATAGAGCGGCAGTTGGGTCATTTTCATCCCTCTCGTAAACAGGTTAACATGTTTTTCAACATTTTAGCTGTGGCTTAATGTAATTAGATGTAATAAAATGGGTCAAGTCCGCCAGCCGTATGAACAAAATAACAATCCTAAAATAGGTCAAAGTTTCATTACTAAAGCGTTCTGGCAGAGCGTTGAAAGGACTCTGATGATATGTAGACCAAGGGGATAGGTAGGGGATATATGTCAATGTGTTATGAGGGGGATGCATGAGTCCCGTGGACAACCATCGCTAAGGCGTTGAGGGGAATTGTGCATCCGGGAGAGTTTATTTCAAGAGGGTGCAGTCTGTAAGCACCATTGAGTGCTCATGCAGTTCTAGACAGGATTGTGCAGTCCAACATTAGTTGCTCGTCGAGGAGTGAGGATTATGGGAACGGTTGGCTGTTGTCTGATTCAAGAGTCCTTGGTTAGCTGCGCCGCCTGGAGGAACCACCGAAGTCGCCTCCTCCTCAACGGTGTGACGCCGGATGAATTTCTCCAGGTTCAAAGAGTTCTTCATCGGCAGCAGCAGCTCCCTCACGCGCGCCGGTTTGATCGCCAAAAGGTCCTTACCGGTGACAAAATTGTTCAATTCTAGCAGGTCAATCGATTTCTGACAGAATTCGAATTCCTCCGCGATTTCCGCCATCTTTCCCAGTGCAGGGTTGGCCTGATAATAGTTCATAACGCGCGTGATGAGAGCAGCCATATTCCCGGCCTCCGAGAACTGCAGCTGAATTGTGACGGTCTTCAGTCGAGCCTTGGTAATAACGTCAAGTTCGGCACGTATGTGATTCATGATGCACGACGAAGAGAGATGCTTCGGAAAACAGTTTTTTTAACACTAAGCAGAGCTGAATGGATCACTCAATCGGTGCACCGAAGAAATATACCGGGTGCGGGGTTTATTTTGGCACAAACTTGCCTTCCTTTTTTACTCACAAAATTTTGTCAAAAAATCACGAAAAAAATTTCAGAAAATGAAGAAATAGGTTTTCTACCGGAAACAAAAAAGAGTTTGCTCAATAGGAGAGCCTCTGATTTTCTCCATCCTGCAAACCCGAGACATCCAATAATTGATGCTGTCCTGAATCACTTGCTGCGAAATCACCCCCTATTCGTCCTTTTATAATTTGGCCAGTCAGTTAAAACTGGAAAAGAGTTCGTGTTTGTTGATACGCTCCTTCAGTAGACTCCACACACAATAAACAAGGGAATTGAGATCGGGGCTGTGGGGCGGGATATCGAATCAGGGAATTTTTCCCTCAAAAAAAGCCTGCACAATTCCTGCCGCGTGGCACGTTGCTTTGTCCTGATTCCAAATCGCCGAATTCGCTTCCAAACCACAGGAGATTTTCCAGCATCGGTTTCAGGCAGCTGTCCCTGTGGGTATGCTGGTTGAGGCTGAAACCAGACTTCAAAACAACGAGGAGAGATCGACCGGAAAAATAAACGGCGCCAAAAAAGATCGCGCACAAAGCAGACTTGGGAAATTGCTTGAAAACAGTTTTTTGCCCACTAATTATCTTCCCGCTTTTCAAATGTAAACAAATGACATTTTCTTTTTGTGTGAGTGAAAGAGGGGGCTTCTGTCTCTCGACTGAGTGTTCACTCACTTAAGTCGGCCAGCTCGCGCGCGCTGATCTACTTTTAGTTTTGTGCCAAAATGAACCCCACACCGGGTAGAGCGCTGATCATGATAAACGAAAAATATTAAACAGGCGGAGACAGCAAAATATATCGAAGCGAACTTAACATGAACTCGAACTTAAGTAATACTTCAAGTGATAGTTTTCAGTGATACTTTCATCAGTGATATTTGAGCAAACCGTCTGGATAAAATTACCAGTGCCAGGCCTTGGTTTTTGTTTCAGTTCTCGAGCAGAGTCACATGGCATAACGAACATTCTTTAGATCAATTGTGACTATTTAAGCGACTGCACAATTATTTCTACCTCAAACATTCTGGTTATAAAGTCCACAAAGTAAAATATTGCATGCCCCATTAGAGTCCCGCTATGCTATTTACTCTTCATTCGAGAGTCAGCATAAACAGAATCGGGTCCAGCACGATGGGGCAGGAGAAGAGGACAATGGTCACCTGAAGGAACGCCGGAGTAGCCGGCAGACTCGGAATAAACGCACGAAGGACGGAAAACATGATCCGCGGTCCGCAACACGCCGTGACACTGAGGGTCAGCAGGCTCAGAACGACATAGGCGTTACCGTGACTTCTTTTAGCGGCTGTCACGTTCACACCGTAGGGAACACGGTGGCTGGAGGGAACACCCAATGCGGGCAGATTGATGGGGTCGTCCACCTTGAGGACAGCCACAGCGACCTTGTTAGACTTACGGGCCTGACCTCTATGACCTCCAAAACGAGAAGCTCGCGTGAGCTTGTGCAAAAACACTACGAAAAACGCCAGCCAAAGCGTCACAATTGGCAGCATAAAAACCACAATGGCCGAGACCGCGGAGTAAACGGGCTGTCCGGCCACGTTGAAGATACAGATGTTCTGCTCGAGAGGCAGGCGGTAAAAGAGGGTATCCAACAGCCAGATGGGGAACTCCGCCAGCAAGACATACACCCACAAGCCAAAAATGAGTTGATGCGTCAGTCGTGGAGTTAGTAAGCGGCGATAAGAATAGGGGAACAGGATGGCACAGGTTCGATTGACGGCCATCAGGCCGTGTGTGTTGATGCTGGCTGCATTGAGGATTAAGGTGCAAAAAACGTAAAGGTCACAGGTTCGATAACCGAAAATGAATTGTCGATTGCTCTGGAAGAGCGTTGTAATAATTCCAAAGACATTTTGAGTGATGGAGGCGAGACAGTTGACGGCCAACAGGTGGATCACGTTCCGCTGGTAGGGAGTACGGACGGCGCGTTTCTGGAACAGTCGGAATAGGGCCCAGGTGTTGAGGGGAACTCCGGCCACGGTGAGAGCCAGTAAACATACGGGGATGAGGGTCCATTGCGGTGTGGGACCTGCTGCAAGGCCGCAGGTGTAGTTGAACAGCGAGGATGAGGTGCAGTTTAAAATCTGTTGGTGGGCGACGAGCGAGGAATCAAACAAATTGGAAGTTGTATGGTTTAAGAGTGCCGTCGAGGAGCCGTTTCTGCATCTGCAGGTCATGTTGAAGGCTGATAAGGAGGACGTTTCGAGGCACGAGCAGAGTCGGTACGTCCAAATGAAATCTTCAGTGACTGCGGCTTATCAGGTACCCGCGGGTTTTATGTGCATAATACTGTTATTGTACTGTATCATGTGTCTGGTCCACAAACACTAATTTGTCGCGGGACATTAACCTCCGGTTTAACAAGAAACGCTACTACCTTAATTTAATATTCGTGATTATGAGCAGATGCACCATGATAATGAGCTTCGCTGCGTGTGACTGTTGTTTTGACGCAAATTGCGATGATTGTTACGTCGAGCGTCGTGCCAATTAAACGTCTACGGCAGTCAAACATCTTAATATGAACATAGCTACCACGGAGGTTGTTTATGAAATCTTCCTACGGGATATCTGATGTCGTTAATTTGGATTATTAATGCATTCTCTGACGCACTTCCCATTCTTAGCTCTGTTCGGGTCTTTAAACATAAGCCAACAGTATAAGTCTCATCTAACAGAATTGATTAATTACTTTACTTCCGATGCGGTGTCACGAAAGGGGATTAGTATTTACCTATTGACTCTTCTTGCCAATTGGCACAAACTCAGTTCAATCTGGACTCTCTCTAGTATTAATTTTTTCATATCTCAGCTGTAATCTCTATAATTGTTTCAGGTTTAATAATAACTTCAAGTTTGAAGAAGAAAATCGGTGGATGGTTCTATTAGAGTTCCACCAGTTTTTTCAGGAATTTTGCTTGTGAAGTTTATAAGTCAACAGGCCTCTTACGCAACTAGCTATATCATTGAGTAGCTATTATCATCATTATAGTAGTCCAATATATCTTAATTGTCATCTTCCATTAGCTATTTTCTATATTATTCCATTAACTTTTGGCTACCTTATTTCTCTCTCGTCTCTTGCCTCGTATGGTATTTAATCTATGTGTGTAGTATAAACAATCAGTACAACCAGTAATAACATTCTTTGTGCTCGCTACACCTCCGATGTCGCTTCGGTACCGTATTGTCTAGATCTCAAGAGACTGTTTCATACCCTAGGGCCTGCATCACGCCCGTGCCTGCTTTTAAAGTTTAAACCTGGGTGTATGTGCATTTGCATTGGGTGGCAATTAAATAATTGTGTGAGACTTGGCTAGCGATGACACAAGGCCTTTAAAAAATCCAAGTGGCTACTTATGACAGACATTATAAACATTGTACGTAAGCTATCACAAGATGAGACGCAAGGTACAGGAGGTCCTATAGGAATTGGAGTCATGGAGTTATTGTATAGGAAAATACTGTCAGGTCAAGGGGTACCGAAGGCCCTATTGGAACTGGAATTATGGAGTTATCTTTCCATATGTAATTCTTAAACGCCATCCCTAGCCCCGTTTTGTAGCTCTAATTTTTCCGGCAACGCAATATTTAAAAAAAATTCAAACTAATATTTAGCGCAGAGATACGGTAATAAAATCCAGAAAATTTGCTTATAGTCATATTATATGATTTTATTATTTTTTATATTGGTATGGTATTGTGTAATCGAGTGCACTTGATGAACATTTCAGTCACGTGCGGCTTCTGCACAATGACGTTATCAGAACGAATGAAGCAAACGAGATGCAACATATCACGTACAGATGCCGCAGCAAAGCGGACCAGTTTGCGCGCCATCGAACAGCTGATAGGTTTCATTTGTAACAGCCCATCCCATATTGTTTTTGAGTAAAACTAAACTAGCCGTTACAAAAAACAATTTGTTGACACTTAAACAATCGACCATGCTTGCTCCAATTGATTCTGAAACGAGGAGCGCCATCTAGGCCCACCATCAGAACGGCCATACTCATAAAAACATAATCGATGCTTTGTTTGACCTGGGCTTTTCGGTTTCGAAGTCTACTGTCACTTGCGTTACCACGGAATTTAACGGAAGAAGCGAGAATCCTCAAACCAGCAAAAAAGCTCGGTCTCCAGTACCTGCCGTCTTAGAGTATCAACGATCTCATCAGAAAATTGGTCGCAGCGACGAATGTGAATGATCCTCCCACCCTGGACCAAACAGTTGAACGGTACAATGTTTCTGAAAGGACAATTCGTCGAGTTTTGAGCGAAAATCTGCAATCTGACTTGCTAGTGAAGAGCAAAACGCATGCCCTGTCAAACAAACAATCGCCGCAGCGTCTTAACCGCGGACCTCAGTTTCTCAAGCTTCTGCGGGGTGATCGACGGAAGTGTGTAGTGTCTTTTGATGAGTTCTGGCTGTCTATGAACAATTGTTGTGTAATCCGGGTCTTTTACTACCGAAAGAAAGGAAGTTGCACCAAAAAGTGGAAGCAGAAATTCCCCAAAAAGGTGATGTGTGCCGCAGAAGTGTCGTACCGCAAAGCAAAGGGCATCTACTTTGTCCCACCGACTAGCAAAGTCAATTCAGCGTTCTTCCTCAACAATATCGTGAAACCAAGTCTTTTGAATATCACACACTTTGTGTTAATGTGACATAATAAAACAATCCCTGAGCATACTGTAGGAATACCGTCCGAATACAAAACCCCTTACTGTAAACGACCATGACTTCGGCTAAAGTTGCTCAAAAATTAAAGGTAAGCATCAACAAAATTGGGTTCACGACCGCCGGACAAAAAATTAATACCGCCGTGGTCTGCTGAATTCCACGGGACGCTGGGGAGGAAGCTTCGCGCGGCATTCAGCACGGTAAGAAGGCCGTAGCAAACGGTAACGCCCACCGTCAGCAGGGTCATGATGAGAAAGCTCTGAGACTGACGCGCCTTGGCAAGTCTCCACCCAACAGCAATGGTGCTACCTGCGGGTCGCCATTGCCCGTCCCAGAGCCACCTTTGGGTACTGGCTTGATGCGAAGAACGGCTCGTCGCCGGATTTTGTAAACAATCACAGCGACGAAGCCATCCACACCACGACGACGGGCAACGTCGAAATGACCAACACAATGACAGTTTTGTAGGCCAGCTGAGCCGCCGAGTTGAAGATACATCCATAGGTCTGCATGGGCTTTCGGTAGGTGAACACGTCCATTAACCTCAACGGTAGTGTCACAAGTAGAACGTAAATCCACATCTCTGTGAGGAGTTGAAGGGGGAGTGCGCTAGTGTTGTGACTGCAATAGGAAAAGGGATGCATGATGGTTCAGGTCCGAGTCAACGCCAACAAACAGTGGAAGTTCAAAATCAAGACGTTTAATATGGTGCTACAGAACATGTAAAGATCACAGATGCGGTTACCAGACATCCAATGTGCATGCTCCGGGTGAAAGACGTTAATAGCGTTCATCGCTTGCTGAGTCAAAATTAAAACGATGTTTAAGCTGAAAAGATGGACGATGTTGAAGTTCAAGGGCGTATTTGGTACACGACTTGGGGAAAAGTCGATGACACCGATGCCGTTGAGTGTGACGCCAGAAATGCCGATACATATCATAAATATTAGCAAAAAAGTGCGTTTGTATGAGAACAGATGCAAGATCGCCACTGTGGCGCCGTAACTACTGTTACAGGGGTTGGATGCGTTTCGACAAATGCAGAACTTGCTGATATTGTGGAATGCTCCAGCGTATGTGGCAGTCAATTCACATCCGTAGTTAAAAAAAATTGCTGACTAGCCATCGGAGGATGTTCTTTTGAGGATCGCGTGCAGTGCAATAATGCCTGCATAATTAGTATTTGCCTACTTCGGTTCCTGACAAGTGAGTTCGATTCGTTATCTACCTCATGACAGTCACACGTGTAGTTTGGAAAGTCCTTCTTCACCATGCACCAACCGAAAAACATGGCTTACCATAAGTCTCAATTAAGTTCGGGGTAAGTATCGTCGTATATGTTTCCTTCCTTAAAGAGTAAAGAGATCTTTTTCTAAACAGAGTGTGCGAAATAAGTGATTTTACCGATAAGTGGCCTTGCCGATAAGTGGCCCAGCAATAGTCGAATTTCGGGAGCTTGGAGTATACGTCTTTAGTGGTACCTTACTTTTGCACCAAATGCATCGCAATATACGAGTCCGTTAGATCTACACAGCTGTGCTTCAATTCGCTCAGGTCTCATGATTTAGTAAGGTGACAAGCTACATACCTTGGTTTTGCTTCGACATTCAAGCAGTGTTGCTACACAAGATAGCGACGCAATTGCTTATGAGCCAATTCAGGCCATTTGAAACGCCGGATGAACAATTCAAGGCCACCACCAACTTAAGGGCACCGACCGTCTGGAGTAGGCAAATTAAATTTAACAAATTCCAAATTAATAACAAAAGATCAACACGTATATATTCTTCATGTACACACGTGACCACAAGATAGCGCTACTCAAGTCAAGCCATTTAACTCGATTAGCGCGCACGTAACGACCTAAATAACTTGATTAGGGTAGCGCTATTTTGTGGCCACGTGTATATATACTTCTAATATGATTTGGCGCACTTTTCAACTTCGTAGATGAATATGTTCCTTTGATGTTTGTTTTTGAAAAGTCACTCAATTTGAACTAATGCGTCAGCGAAAGAGCTTACAAGGGAATTCCACCACTCGAAGGTGAAATCTTGAACATTTGCTAATTTTGTAGAGTGCGTCTACATTATGTGATGCTGTTTCCATCGAAAAAAAACGTGTGGAAACAATTTTCCAAAAATGAAAATGTACTAAGTGGTGGTACATAGACGGCGCTGCCAATGTTACCGTATACCGCGTCACTTGATTGCCACATTGCTACATTGATTGCTGCGTGTGCCGGTGTTACTATAAACTGTATAGTCCTTGTCACCGACAGCTGTGAATTGTTTATGCTGTGAATGTTTTACACAGGT
>LRSR01012444.1:0-10021 GCA_001579985.1 Hypsibius dujardini | reverse complement strand
CTGTGTCTGTGTCTGTGTCTGTGTTTGTGTCTGTGTATTTGTCTGTTTCTGTGTCTGTGTTTGAAATACAAAACTGCGTACTCATTTCTGGAGCACGCGTTGACGGCACTTGAATGTCATTCGTTGACCGTTTTCACAATAATTGTATCGGTTCTCCAACTTTTCCGCCCGTGTTCGCAAAAACGCTTGGCTACTGTAACATTATCGACTAGCAGCAGCGACACATGTAATAGTCTTATGCAGCATTTTTGTTTGGCCAAACTACGATGCATCGAAAACTGAAGTGGTTTCCGTGACCGGACATGGGACGTGGGAGGCGCAATGAATTACGTACCTCATACCCTATTACTTACTACGTCAGCGGTCAAAAGCAGAATTCGAGTCAGCGTCTTCTCGCGATTGTTATGTAATTCGTGCGATTGTTCCATGTGATTTCCGGGTCTGGTCAAGCTTGTACAGTAAACCGTAGTTAATCAATACAGTTCATATATAAATTAATTTAATTAAATAAAGGTCTATATTAATAAAAAGGAGTTTGAGAGGTACGTTTTTAATTATTTTATATTTGCATTTTCAAAAAAAGAATTTATATATACGATATAATTGGATCGGTTCAGGTATCCGGCAGGTCAAACCGTTGAATGACCCACAACCTGCCTGGGCGAAGCCGCGAGCCGATCAACCGTAGCAATTATCTACAAATAAATAATCTTATCTCTCGCGGTAAGTGCGCACTTTCGTTCTCTCACCGCAACCCGGGCCGCATCCTCCGTCGTTGGAGGCATTTCATTTATATTTGCTACAAACCACACCATTGGTAGCTTGCTCTATCCCTGCGCTCCCCTCCGTGGAAAATCATGTACTGCACTGTCTCGATCACTTGGTGCTGCGTTTTAGACCCACCCGTGTATTATGCCTGCACACACTGTGCTTCACTGCAGTCATTATATACGGGTGGGTCTAAAAAGCAGCACCAAATGAGAGACAGTACAGTATATATACATACATATTTATATATATATATATAAAGATAGAGTGTACGGGGTGTGCAAATATTTAAAAGAGATAAGTCCGGGGGTAAATTTAACTTGGGTTTGTTTGTGATCCTCATACAGTTTAACTGTTTGCCCTCAACGTACAGGCTGGACCATCCATCCATCCGACCATCCGACCTGGCTTCTTGATAGCCGTGGCGCCATAAAATGTGTGGTGTGATGTTCACCCATCCAATATCAACACATAATCCCCTAATATTCCGCTAGAAACACTACAAACCCGCGCCCAGTTTCCAAATGGAAAACTAACGCGTCTCAGTTTCTGTATTTGTGTGGACATTGATAAACAACAGGGAGTGTATTTGTCGTCGTCCTCGGTTGTTTACGATGGGAACCTCGATAAAAACAATGGTGGTTGGCGGGACTTCCGTCAAGGCAACTAGACTTCACGGTCACTTAAGAGGCTCTAAATTTGGGTAATAGTATGTCTTAAAAGAAAATACGTTTATTAAACTAATGTTGGTTTTCCCACAATTTGGCACGTGCACACATAGAGACAGAGAGGCAGAGATACCGTGAGATAGACAGATAGAGAGAAAGAAAGATAGACGATAGAAAGATAGGCAGGCAGACAGGCAGATAGACAGACAGACAGACAGGCAGACAGGCAGACAGGCAGACAGGGAGACAGACAGGCAGACAGGCAGACAGACAGACAGACAGATAGACAAACAGACAAACAGACAGACAGAGCGAAGGGACTCCTGGAAGTTTACGTTTCCTAGCCTAGTATTCTCTTCAGGAACTGCAAAAGAGCTAATCCCCCTTAGCGAAATTAGAGCGGGGAAGAAACAGGGAAGCCCTTGCGCGACCTCGTTTGTAAAGAAATAATCCACTCCTTTTTTCCACTCCAATTAAGAGGCACGGCAGGACCTCTAGAGAGCTAGACACACCAGTCAACCTTTCAGATAATCGAATCGTGCGTTCCCAATATATACCTGTAATGTAGAGCAGCGCAACATGAACGGTGATAAGCTGATTCACCCAATGCATCGAAAAACGTATAAAAAGTTGAAGTTATCTGAATACACTTGCAGGCTCCTTTCCCTTCAAATAGATGCACACTTGCATCCCGTGTCATTTTTAATGGTTCTCCGATTATCAAAATGAAAAAACTCTGCATCCGACCTGTGAATACAATTACAATGTCCCCATTCTACGGGGATGCATTTTCATGCGTATAATCCGATAAACACGGATATTATCCGGAGCAATTAAAGCTGTTGTCTTCCCACATCTTTTCCCCTCGTATCGCTACAGGCAAACTAGCACTCACCTCGTCAGAGAATGAACGGCGACCAAAACACTCATCACAGGCAGACATTATCAGTCTGCGAAATAAACAAGACGCAGACATTCAGTCACAGACTTCCAAACAGACCACGGACAGAAAGACAAACAATGCGACAGACAAGACAGTCTCCCGCTAGCATTGCAGACAATCGGCAGTTACACAGACAAGTGGGAATCAAGGCAGGAAGGAAAGTGCCAGCAGGCAGACATCGGACGCCTATTTTTAATTTAAAATAGCACTCTTTATACAAGGGTGCACATAAAGGATCTGACGGTTCATTAAAATACTGCAAAAAAGTGTCGGAACTTTTATCCGGACATCCAGTTCCTTAAGGGAATCATTGAAGTTAGCACGCTTTGCCCAGCAGATCCCATAGAGACACCTTTTTTTGGCTTGTCTGTCAAGGCAGACGCCCTTTTCTCACGCATACATACAGACAGTTAATTAACCCACAGACACTCAAAAGATGTCGTGTGCCTCTTCCATTATACATAAAGACTAAAAGACCAAGAGTAAAAGAGGTGCCTTTTTTGCGTCTGTTTGTCTTACATCTTTAGAATGGGTGGCGAAAGTGGTTTAGGGGGGTGTTAATTGGCAAAGACAAACAGACACGACGACACGCGTGCTGTAAAGGCAGAAAGAGAGTGTGTAAAAATTGTCCCACAGCATGCTGCCGTAGAGAAAATCGTAATCCGCAGTTGGCTCGAGAGGGACTTTTTACAACCGCCTAAATACTACGGCGGAGTAAGTTCGGGCCACGACGAAGACTGCGTGCGGTCTCTTGAATGTTCGTTGATCCGGATCGTTTACCACTGCTGAGATATCACGTGCTGCCGCTGCTACTGAAATGGCCTTCTGGCCATTCTTCTTACGTGACCGTCAATGGTCGTTTAAAAGGAGCGAGAGAGGTAGAGCTATTAAAATTCCCGCCCGGCGCATAATAATAATATTGTCTGTCTGCGGTGTGGGACGTAATGAAGGTCAAGGGTATTAATAGGTTTATATACTGACCGGTGGTCTATATGATCAATCCAGAGTGCCGCGTGAGTGAAGTCCATAAAAGAAGGATGGACCCTACACACGAGCGCAATTAAATGCTCATGTCTGTCTGTCTGTCTGTCTGTCTGTCTGTCTGTCTGTCTGTCTGTCTGTCTGTCTGTCTGCCTGCCTGCCTGCCTGCCTGCCTGCCCGCCTGCCTACCAGCCTGTTTGCCTGCCAGCGTGATTAGTCGCTGTCATTTTGTCATGTGGTATACGTTTATCACAAAGCTTCGTTCCTAATGACCGGAAACTTCCCACCGCGAGAGACACGTCCACAACTAGTTGCCCGTCGGTACAGCACGAGGTATAAAGCATAAAACCGCCACGAGCATAAAGGCTCCTGATTAACGAGCCAGATTAAATCAAGCATGCTTCCACACCGGCAATTTTCGAATTTTCAACCACTGCGTTAACGACCATTACTACCCCGTCCCGTGCTAGACATTCCGGCCCGCCAGATTCCGAAACAAGATAGTCACCCAGCAGCTATCTTCCCGGCCCCGGGCGAATTCACAAATCGCCTCTTTGGACGCCGTTTGGTGACCTGTCGCTATCAAAACGAGCTTGGACCATCCAGACACAACACGAGCGATACCCTAATAAGATCTTCTACCTATATACATATGAGGTTATCGTCTGTTTGTTTGCCTGGCTGCCTGGAGGTTATCTGTCTACTTGTCTGACTATGTGCCTGCATCTGTTTCTTCCATTTCTGGATGCCTGCTCTAATGTCTGCTGACAGAACTGATTGTCTATCTACCTTTTCCTGAATATCGATATGCCTGCTTGTGTTTGTCTGCTTCCATGTGCTTTACCTTTGTCTTTTCTGAAATTTCATTTTGCCTGCATCTGTCTGCCTGTCTCCCTGGCTGTCTGTCTGGCTGTCTGTCTGTCTGTCTGTTTGTCTGTCTGCCTGTCTGGCTGAGAATTTAATCATTGCCTATCTGTTTCCTTTTCTTGCCTGTGTATCTGTGTAAATGTCTGAATGCCTTCCGGTCTGCAGACAATGCCAGTCATAACACTTTTTTGTTGCCTGTCTATCCTTTACCCATGTCTGCTGATGTGATACTCGCTGCGTGCTTGATTCTCTGCCAACAGATTGTGCTGAAGCCACTGCGTGCTTCTCTTCTCCGTAAAATTAGAAAGGCCATTTATAGCCTCTTGACTCGCCGGGGATTCCTAACTCGCGGGATTATTATCAATAAATATATGGGCCATCATAACGAAGCATCGTCGTCGTCGAGCAAACTCAGACACTCGGACTACATCCACACACACAGGCGGAGACGTACTTCTGTGCAAATTATTAATGTCTATAAAAAAAGATTTTTACGATGTTGAATCGTGGTGTCCCACAAATTGCGGCGTGTTTACTACGCAAATAATGAGAGTCTATCGGGCATGCCTATGGTCTGTCTGCAGTGTCTACTCATGCTGCTGCAACGCAACGGCCCAATTAAATGTTACTATAAATCGTCAGAAATTAAATTAGTTATTGAAAATAAATAACTATATATATATATTTATTTATTTATGACTGGGAGAGATAACAAAAATAGTCAGACAGACAACGAACATTCAGACATTCAGACATTTACAACCGCCTACGTCGTGTATGAGTTATTGCGATGAAATTCGGCTGTTGAAATGATTGCAGAAATAATTGTCTGAGCGTTTTATGAGCTTATGCCTGACTGTCTTAATAAATTCCGCTCGAATTATCTTGTCCTTTGTCTGTAGCAGCTTCACGGCGATTGTTTTAGTTCGATTAGGACTTGATACACCTTTTAAATTCTTACAGTAACGTTTCGTCTCCGAGCTTCGTGGGCTGCCTCCAAACTGATAATGTAATTAATGTACAACCCCTCGATATGTGGGGTGATTTGACGTATGCATCGGGCGGGGAGGGGGGGGGTAAGTTGTAAGACCAGAAGGACACGCACACTCGCTCCGGCGTTTTTGATTGTATCGACTTCCGAAAAGTTGTTACTTTTACTTGTTCATCCGAACTGGAATGACTTGACATTTGTGCTTAGGTGAGCACTTCATAATGTAGGACAACCGGTTTATGGAGTCAGTTTTCGCTTTTTCGATCAGACTCAGGCAGGTAGGCAGGCAGGCATAGCAGACAACGCTGCAATGTGCCAATGCATAGCGTTATGATTAGATATGGAGACAGGCACATACACATACAGAAACACAGACACAGACACAGACACAGACACAGACACAGACACAGACACAGACACAGACACACAGACCACAGACTCAGACATAGACCGCTGGACCGGAAGACTGTCCGTTCGTATCTGTCGGAATTTGTTATGCTCTAGTGGCGCATCCTCTTCTTGGAATTGGAGAATTCTTGTAATAATTAAGCGAATACCGATACATTCTGTCATTCCAGGCAGGCCACAGAGGGAGGACCAAGGATTTTGAATGCATGTGGCAATGGGGGCCTAACAGCAAATTGAACAGCCAATTTCTGCGAAGTGAATGAAAGATCTAATTCCAAGGGCTAATTCCTTGGAATAAACTTAGGACATACACAACGTCCACTTTGCCTTAGAACAAAGAAAACAACTGAGGACAGCTCTTTCCGGACACGTGGGCGCTCTCTTTGACCGCCTCGAGGAGGGAACCGGGTGGTCGATGGTCAAGACACATCCAGACAAACATCCAGACAAACATCCATCCAGAAAGACAGACAGACAGATAAGCAGACATAACCCAACGTACACAGAAAAAGACACACACACAAACAGACGCAGACGCGGACACAGACACAGACAAGGTACTGACACAGACACAGATTTAGAAAGATTCAGACATAGCCTCTTTTGAATTACTAGTATTTGCGCTGATGTTTCATTCTAAAGCTTATGTTAGGTGCTAGTCTTAAAAACGTCGCGACAAAAGCGACGATAAAATGTTGTCTTTGCTGGATGCGTCGCTCACTGGCGCCTGTTTACACGCTTCACGAGACGATTTTGTATTTTTTTTTGGGAGTGGCTTTTTTCTCTACTCTACAAATGGTCCAGTGCCGCCGGCGTTGGGCCTTATCAGTCAGACATAACTCATAATGGGTGACATAGTCAAGTGCTGACTCGCTTTTTCATGCGCACTGTAATATGGGAAACCCGGAAAGGTGTGGCGGTCAGACGCCAGCGAGGGAAATATTTTCGCTGCGATTGTAGGACGCGGTTTAGTGAGCAGTAGGCACGCTAGGCTGAGCGGAAATCACTTGTGCTAATATGGTTTTCTGTGTCTGTGTCTGTGTCTGTGTCTGTGTCTGTGTCTGTGTCGGTGTCTGTGTCTGTGTCTGTGTCTGTATCTGTGAATAGATACTGTAAACAGACTATTATCTGTGCAATAAAATTCCTCCACATCCTGTCGCACGCGCAACAGGCATTGCAGCAGATGGAGATCACGACAAATTTCGTCTATCTGTTTATGAATGCAAATGCCGCCAGGACCGCGGGAATGGCAATTTGTTAGTGACGTCCAGAAGCGCAGGAAATCAGGACTTGATTATTTGACGAGTGACTTGTCACTCTCTTCCTGTCTGCTCTCCCCATTGCAAACTAATCCCATTCCAACGTTGTCTAAATCCTCTCTGTTTATGTGTCTGGCTGTTCTTTTCCAGTCACGCAGCGCAAAAGGCCGAATTTTAAATTAGCCCACTATAAATCTTCTCCCATCCTTCCGTCTGTGTCTATCTTGTCTATCTGTCTGACCGTCTGGTAATCTATCATCCTCTCCCGGGGAGAGATATGTGTCTTTGAACTTGAAAGAAAGTGGTGTGTGCAGTCTGTGTGTCTGTGTGTCAGAGACGACCTGTCTGGCGGAGTTCGCACGGATAAATCTCCGACCGCCGATCACTGCAAAAAGTCAGCTCTGACCAGTGGCCAGTGGTGCGTGGGACCTGCACACACGTGTCTCGTTGTGCTGACGTGTGTGCGACCGGTTGGAGTAGGAGCCTGATGGGCGACTGTCCGCTTTAAACGGGCTGCCGTGTGCAGATTAATGGAGCCGGAACGGGGAGAGAAGAGAAGCGGGCACACGCATCTTCATATCAATAAAGCGCTTGAACTTAACCTCCGCCAACGTCGATTCCGTCGGTCATCCTCTCTCTGCATATCTAATTATAGTCTGGAAAATGGAGGTGAGTGGCGGGAGTGTGATTGATAGTGCAGTGGGGGAATATTTTAACGACCGTCTAGCGACGATCAACAGGAGACGTGCTGCCACGTCGTCTTTCCGTAAAATGAAATTGTCGCGGTCAATTTGGTGGGATAGCAAGTGTGAGAAAATCAAAACGCGATGGATGGACGGGACGGAAACGCAAGTGCTGTTTGCCTGTCTGCCTGTCTGTGCTTCTAGCGCAATTCAACTGGTGCGCGGTGCAGGCGCAGTTAAATCTGCGTGTGCGATACGCAACGCGCAGTGCACTGGTATGTCTTCAATTCATTTATTCTCGCAATATCCACAAAAATAATAAATCAAAGAAGTGAAAACGAAAGCATATTTATTTTAGGGTTTGTTAAATTTTATTAAACTATAATTGATTTATAATCATTAGTTTTACGGTAACTGTAAATTAAAATGATTATTACTGTTAAGCTCTAAACAAATATTTTTTTAGGTGAAGCAGATTAAATTTTATATAAATTAATTTATTTTTGAATAAAAAATGTTTTATTACATTATTTTGCTGAAAGTCTGATGATATATTATATATGTATAAAGTACATTTTTTATGAAGCTCCTAATTTTCTAAATTTTCTAATCTCTAAATATTTTTTTATTGGGTGAATCAATGATTTTATATAAAGGAAAATATTTTAGAATGAAACATGTGACTTTACAGTGTCCTGTCAATAGTAAAAAAATGTTATATAAAACAAGATTTATACCCCGAGTATTTCCCATCCCAAACTGATAAGAATCTCCTGCCACAGCTGCTGATAAAATCTCGGGCGCATTTTGCATATGGCCCGATGTACGGTGCAAAGTACACGCACACGCAGCGCTGGGTGCGCTACATGTGCTCGCGCTGCTGCTGCTGAGGAAAACCAACGGAAGTGTAAGACCAGCCCGCCAAAATCCGCCTCCCCTACCACACACACCCCACACACACCACACGCCCACACACACAAGCACGCTCGCACACACCGATCACGTGGACGCCGCGCGGGTTCGCTTCGCCCGGCCGTTGTCTCTCTCCTTGGCACCCTACATCTTTTCGTTCAAACGCGACACTCTCCTCTACGAAGTTGGACTTTTTGCACGCGTCACGGCAACGCGTAGAATTTATACAGTTCCAGTCGGTCGCGAATCGCGATGACAGGTCTGCTCGTTAGCCCGACGCATTTCCTTAAAATCCAGGGCCGCGCACACTGCGGAGAAGAAACCAAAAGCGTAGAAACTGCGCGTTGTCTGTCTGTCTCCCGCCGCTTTTAATTTTACACACACACACACACACACACACACACACACACACACAGTCGCTCTCTCACTCGAACTGCCGCGAAATTCCTCGACGTTTTTTCCGTAATTAATGAGCGTGCGCGGCGCTGCCTGTGTGTGCTGTCTGTTTCCCTGTCTGTGTGCTGTTTGTCTCCCTGTCTGTGTCTGTCTGTCTGTCTGTGCGTGCGCGGTGCTGCTGCCTGCCTGCGCGTAGAGGTCCGCGTGCTGCAAAGAGCTCTGATAAAATCTTTTTATCTCTGCGATTGGGGAAAAACCCGCTTCCTCACTGTGCGTGGTCCTTCGAGAAGTTCTTGGCGCAGGCACCTGGTTTTCCGACGCCTGACTTCCGTCGAGTGAGCGAGACAGACATGCAGAGCGAGAGAGAGAGAGACTGAGGCAGGCAGACAGACAGAAAGAGAGACAGACCGGCAAGGAGAGGGCGCCGTGTGCGAGCACGGTAGAGGCGTAGGGGAACTTCCCCCTCCCTTGCTCATTCAAACTTGAACACAGGGAAAACGCCCAATGCAAACCAGTGCGCTCATCGTTAAATGGCGGACCTTCATATTTCTATCGATTTGCTCTCAAATTTCCCTTTACAATTTAATCAACTTTCATTGCTATAATCCCCCAGACGCGATGGTCTACATACCAGGTCAGATCAGTCAGTGCCGGTAAACGGGTCAGGCGTGTTTAAAAACGGAAATCTTGATTACAGTTTACCCCGGTCGACGGAAATAACCGACACACACAAACAGACAGACACAGGCGAACAAGACAAATCAATGAAGCGCCTGTTTTTTAAAATAGATTTCAGCCCCGCTGCAGCCTGTATATGTGCGTGTGTATGTGTTTGTTGTTTCCCGCCGGCTTGATTATTTCTGTCGCATGTAAAATGAAAATTGCTGCGGCACAGGCAGATAGACAGGCAAATGAAGATGATGCGGTTGCATTAGGCACAGTCCCACGTCTCGGTTATGCGGCCAATCACCGCGCAGCAGCAGGCATTTACGGCCATGCCACGCCCAGCTAGACAGTCTCTCTGCGTGGCCCTCTGCCTCTCTCTCACTCATTCAATCGGCCACTTGAGTGCACTGGCGCAACGCGCAGGAACGTTTTTAACTCTCGCTGCCGTACACTCGCACACCCAGTCTTCTTCAAACCGT
>LRSR01012443.1:0-34773 GCA_001579985.1 Hypsibius dujardini | reverse complement strand
CTACACCATGACAGCTGTAAGAGCGAGCTTGGTCTCTCTGTTGGTAGTTTGTTGGTTTTGTGGTATGTTGTATCCATTTGTTGCATAATTCTGCGTGTTTATGTTCATGTAGAATGTTGCGGAAGAGTACATTGCATTTGATCTGTGGGAGAACCATCAGTCCGTCCGCAAATATATCGGGGAATATGCTACGGAACTGTTCACGAAAAAGGCAATTGGTCGTATCAATGATCACAACTACGAGAAGGTGAAGGCTGACCGTTGCCTCCGATCTCCCCGTTGACCGTGTGCTGATCCATTGTTGTCTTCTTATAGCCTCTATTTTTGTATCTGTCTCACCTGGCTCCTCACTTTGCAAACGCCTACGACCCAGTGCAGGTTCCCCAAAAATACGTCGATCGTTTTCCCGATATCGCTCACGAAGGACGCAGAAAATATGCCGGTATTATTTGGTATCTGTTTTTAATTGTTTGAAGTACGAGGAATTTGTCCAGACAAAAATATACCTTATTCAGGCCACCCATTTTTCTCCGTCTTCCAGGCCACCAGCAGTACCCATAATATAATGGCACTAAGCCATGTATAAAATAATTTTTTCTGAAAATGGTTCAACCAAAATTTTAAAATGTATTTTTATCAGTTAAATATTTTTTTAAGGCTTGGAGGCGGAGCTTCAAACCTATTCTGGAATGCTGCGCTCGCATGGTTTCACTTTTTCTCGACAACCGCACATAGCTCCGCCCCCTGGTCTTCAAAAAATATTTGGTGGAAGCCTACCGGTTCGAAATTATTTATATGTTTCAGTAAATAGCCAGAATCGCACCACATGCATATTGCAAGTGACTAAGAATCGGACGAACTCCTCGCAATGGTAAATGTTACCGACAAATCGGTCTTGTTTGGTATTAGTACTACTCTTATCCTTTAGCTACGGTCGCGGCATTGGACGACTCTGTCGGTCAGATCATGGAGGCTCTGCGCTTAAAGGGTGCTGCTAACAACACTCTCGTTGTCTTTTCCTCCGACAACGGTGGAGCGGGTGCAGAGCGAGGCCTAGAATTCGGACCGCCCTTCACATTTGCCAGCAATTGGCCACTGCGTGGGGCTAAGAGCTCACAGTGAGACCTTTTCCATACTTTAGTTCTTTCACCCTCAGTTTGACCGTAGAGCTATTGTCTTGACTCTACCGTGTATAGGTTTGAAGGTGGTCTTCGGGTTGTGGCCGCGCTGTGGAGCCCCTTGTTGGAGCTGAAGGGAAGAGTCTCCACAGAGTTGTACCACATCAGTGATTGGCTTCCCACGTTTATCCGTCTGGCTGGCGGATCACCCATTGACAACCTTGATGGGTACGACATTTGGGATTCCATTTCGAAGGGTCTGCCCTCCCCGAGGAAGGAAATCCTCCATCAGATTGATCCGGTCTGGGGCGAGTACGCATTGCGATGGAACCAGTACAAACTCATCAGCGGCTCCCATGCCAATGCTGCTGGATACCGTATTGACACATGGTACGAACCGGAAGGCGGGCTCGACCCAAAGTATCTGGTCGCCAACACCCCTGGCGCGCTTGTCTGTGAAGACAAGAAAACTGCCGAGATTATTGCCTGTAACGCTACGTCGGCGCCGTGTCTGTTCGACATGGTGAAGGATCCCTGTGAGTACCGGAACATCGCCACGGAACGGATAGATATTGTTGCTTCAATGATGGAGCGAATTCGGGCTTTCAACACGACTGCGTTGCCCTCACGTCCGATGAAGCCAGATCCCCGTGCAAAGGCCAGTCTGAATAATGGCCTGGTGCAACCGTGGCAAGAGTAGAGTGTGGAATTTACCACTTTATCGCAGCGATTAAATTTGTTTGTTTATACAGAACCTCAAAGTATTGCAAAAGCAGCTCGGAGATGAGCCGAGGTCGGTTTCACTTTTCTTCGCAATAAAGATGGATATTAATATATGAAGCAGATATTAAATGGATTGAGCAGATATTAACATATTTAGACACGCGTTACGTCTTTTCACTTATGGTAGATTTAAAGCACTGACGGTGCATGGAGAACAAAGCCAAAGCGTGACCACTAAGGTTCGTATTGGAAGGTGAGACCGGACAGGGCAGGTCGTCTGGCAAAGTTGTGCTCCACCCAATTGTCAATTTGCTCATTCTGCTCCACCGACAAATAATCCAGCCAGTTCCCAATTTTCCCTGAATCAAATGTACAGTGAATTGATAACGGGAAGAGGTCTTTATAAATTATTTAAAATACTCTATTATTAATTTAAGATTATTGCATGGTGAATTGTGACTTAATGGAGTGGGATGTAATTTACCAGCTCGCAAAAACGGGTTGGCATTGGCGTCGGCCCCGAATGATTTGGCGATCTGCGAGCAGTCAGTCAGGGGGTTCTTCTTCATCTCCTGGAAACTGCACTGGAAGACAATCATCCCTACTTGTGTGTCGGTCAAACATTTCCCCAGAAATAGGCCGAGTTTGCGTACGGCCGCCGTCCGATCCTAAACAACGGAATGCTTATGAGGAAGCCATATTTTGTAGTAGAGCCATAATCAGGATGATTTTTTCAATATTTATTTCATCGGTCAGGTTCCCAAAACTTATGTTTGGCTGAATTTCAAAGCAGGGGGAAACATCGAAATATTTCTTTTTTTCTAATTTCGACTGGTTTCAATTTTAAAAACTAATTAATTTAAAGAATTTCGACACTAGCAGAATCTTTTTTTTGGATGTTCGTAGGCGGAGCTATGGGTCATTTCTGGAATATCACTTGTGAGTTTCCGGTCGGGCTCGAGAATGACTCGTAACTCCGCCCCCTGATGCGAAAAAACAATTATGCTAGTGCCAAACAATTTCATACTCTATTTTTAGAGGGATAAGTCTAAATTCTTTAAATTTAGCTATTTCCCAAAATTGAAGACTTTACAGTCAAGAGCAAGGAAAATGGAATCTTCCCGTCTTTTTCCAACTTTAAAATTCTGCCAAAAATAAGTTTTCAGAGCCTGACCGATGGAATAAATTCTGAAACTCATTGTACTTATAACTCTAATAAAAACAAGTAAAGCGGAGACACTCTGCGTCTGAAAATTGTCTCAAGTAAGGGTGATGGTTTATAACATTTATTGTTTTCATCGGTCACGATATGGTAAACTTTTTTTGCAGAACTTTAAAGTCCGGAAAACACTGGAAGATTCCATTTTCTCTGATTTTCACTGTAAAGATACCAATTTTTGGGAACAGTTTTCATTCCATTTTTTTACCTAATTCTTCTCCAAATTTGCGTTATTATTCATTATTACTATCAGAACCTTTTTCGGATGTTAGGAGGCGGAGTTATGGGTCATTTCTGTCATCTGATTCGGAAGTTTCCGGTCTGAATTGAAATTGGTCCATAGCTCCGCCCCCTAACATCCGAAAACATTGCTGCTAATGCCAATTAATACCAAACTCAGTTTAAAGAAGATTAGTGCCAACAACAGTAAAATCTAACCTTTTCAGAAAATAGAAGTTGTGACTGTAAACATGAGAGAAAAAAATCAATTCAGTGTTTCCTGGACTTTGAAGTTCTGATGCGAGCAAAGATGCTTTCACCGCCTCGCCAACGAAATAAATATTATGAATCATCACTCCTATCGGATTGAATTAAAGAAATATATGATAATACTTCGTGTCCCCCCCCCCCGAGGGGAAAATTGTCAGCATCTTGGCTATAATTTTAAGTGAACGTGAATGTACCGTTACAACAGTCTCGAAACTCGTGACGTGAATATTGGACTGGCTTCGACGACTCCAGAAACTCTCTAAATGGTCGAAGTACGGATTCAATCCACCGTCCTCTGCAATGAATGCTTGGATAAAGTCCGACAGGTTCTCGGCACGTCCGCAAACCGTAGCGCCCGACAGCATGAAGTGATAAGCGGAAATTATGGTGTCTTTCGGGTTTCTATAGACGAATAGAATCTACGAAAACCAACAAAGACTTCACATCGGATGCGTCAGTCGTCTTACGGAGCAGGCAATTTACCTTGGCAGTCTGTAGCAATTGTTCCGGCAGTGCCGTTGCGTTCAAGTGAGTTCCGTAAAGACGGGGTCCTTCCAGCGATTTCAGATGTCTAATTGGGAAAATGGGGTCGACGAAGCTGCCGTTTCGAGGATAGGCGTCCTCCAGGTAGGGCACTTTCATCTTCAGCGGAGCGCCCGTTTGAAAGGTCATTGGGTCGCCATCTCGTAGGGTCATGAGGGCCATGGCTCCCATCATGGTTTGACCTGAATCCATAGACTACTACCATATATAAAGTTATAGGATAGTCACAGAATTATGTTAAGGTTAAAAATTAGCTTCTGAATGTCTCGAAATCAAGAGTATTCCCTTGTCTCGAATAATTATTCTGAATCCAGATAAAAATCACTCTAAGCATACAATTATTTTCAACAAGAAACACAACACAGCCAGTTTAAAATTCCGCCATGTGGCGGATCGGCTATCACACGTGAAAAAGTGCTCCCCAGAAAATAAACCGCTGAACGAGAATCAGAACGTTCCACCCATACCCAATAGCACCAGAAAGTCACAAAATGAATTCCCTTCCCAAATATGTGTCGTCGTAAAGTTAATTGACAGCGAGGATGTATGTAAAAGATTTCAAAGGGGCCTTCCTTAAACTTGATTTTTAAAGATCAGAGTTATAGTAAACCATACCTAAGTCGATACCCGCCCCTTTTCATGACGTCACACGGACTTAAGGGTAGAAGTTAAGGTTGTGTATCGCTCCAAACAGACCCTAATAGTTAAAAGATGGGACTATTGTGTTCATTATCCTTATATATAACTGCCGTATAACATTTAGTTATAATACACTAATTGTTATCCTGTTTAGTAACATACAGTATATATAGATATACATATATATATATACATATCGAAATTGGTTTCTACTGTGTATACTGTACCTGTTTTCGGGTAGCTGGCAATGCAGATGTCTCCCAGATTGGCTTGAAAAGTCTCGATTTCCGAGACGCATCTCGTGAAGGGAAAGCGCAGTATGCAACCCTTATAGATTAACCTATTAAAGAGCGAAAATCCATTGTTTAGCGGTTAAAATAACTTATCAACATTTTAGGGTTATGGTGAGTTAACACTTATTAAGATAGCTCACTTGAAGTCCGGATGGTCCACTTGTAGTCGATTGCGGACGGAGCTCTCGCAGTGCTCTTCCAATTCCTCCCTCGTGAGGAAGGTCTTGTCGGTCGACTGTGCGGCGTTGTACAACGCACGGGAAGCAATCATGGCGTCCAGCAGAAAACGGTTGAGGCGAATTAGGCAACAAGAGCAACTTCAAAGTTGGAAATCAAGCAAGTCATAGTAAAGCAGTTGCCTGCGAAGAATATATTCTGGAGGGGAAGTGATAAAACAGTTGATCGTCAAGAAAACCCGTGTCAGAACGTGCGAAACGACTGGCCAAACGAGCCGTGTGATTTCAAGCACCATTATTACTTGTTCGGTTTAGCTTTAGAGTGCCCTACTCGGACTACACTGATAGGATGGTACCCTGTATTATATGGTCTGGTCTGGTGATACGGCGTACCGGTAAGAGTTCCCCTGTCTATTTATATTAGAAGAATCCGTCACTTCGTCGTGGGTTAACAAGAAGCTGTAAAGATACTTTTTTGACCCACCGCGGTGTGACTTTTATCAATATCGAGCTATTTTCTCATCAACCTGGTGTCGCGGGTAATTTCATGACCTGGACGATTGGACTGGTGGACTCCAATCGTCCTCCACACAGCCGCTGCTCCCGGCTGATCACGGTTACTCCCGGTTGCTCACCATTCAAAGCTGCTTACCACTCATGTACTCGTACTGTACTGTATACGACGATACTGTATGCCGTATACCTTTCCCTTCCCTTTCCCTTTCCCTTGGGAGTTTCCGTTCCTAATCACTTCTTCTCTCCATCTATGTGATGCCAACTGTCTCCGATTAATACAAAACCTCCACTTCCGATCTTTTCCCTTCGTTGGCCTTCGGGCAGTAGAATGTAGAGGCAACATAGTACAGGTTCCAGTGCTAACAATTACTCAATTTTGAGTGGGTCTGAAACATTTATTAGTGGCTAAAACCAACAAATTCTTTCAATATCGGATCAGTATGTGAGTACAGCCTGACATAAATGTGATTTCAAAAATATGTCACGAAAAGTTTTGGCTGCAGACATTTTTGTTTAACATGGGCATTTTTTACCCGCCAAGTTCGGTCACAATTTGGCAGCTGAAGTTGAGCATAGAAAATTTATGAACACATTTCAAGCAAATGTGCTGATGGAATCTTCTTCGAATTTGTTCAGGCTCAACAAAACAATGATTCTGCACTTCTTTACCATATCAACAGTTGGAAACAGTATCACTAAGAAACCCTAGTGACACAACTCGACCGTTCACTTTTCGCCCTGACGACAAGCAACACGATTATTATTTGTGCTTTCAGTGTAATTTTGTTTGCGTGGAAGATTAGTATTGAGAGATAGTGAGAAGCCCTTTCCAATCAATAAATCAACCCGTGTCATACAGCAACATTTTTCAAAAGTACAATTTTCCCTCGGCGAATTTCAGAAGGTCTCCCCGTCAACAACTTTCCTAATCTCTTGGTTTGAAACACACATTTTTGCCAGTTATGGTGATTGCAACACTTTCAAATTTCAGCGTTGCACCCTGTAATATCTATAAAAAAAACAAAGAAAACAGACAGCTGCAGGAAACTGGGCGATCGAAAGCAAGCGATTACATATTCCAACTGGACATATACCGGTAATGGGTGCTAAGGAACACCGAAACTGAGTGGTCGTCTAGAGAAAATTTTAAAGAGAGAGAGAGAGAGAGACTGTCAGGACCAACATACGCGGCCGTCAGTGAACCTTTCAGATCCATCACACATCACAGCCGCATAAGCAGCAGTCGAAATACCTAAAGACACCAAAAAAACACGAACGATATAATACGAGCGCTGATTAAGGGACAAAAATCATTTTGGTATGCAAACGACAGTCACTTACCCTGAGCACCCTGGGCACTGTGAGGCTCTTCAAGTGTGACTTTACTGTACTCGCCCTTCCTCCCCTTATCACTGCGGAATTTGAGGACGAGGTTGCAGATCCACCCCAGACAACGAGCGACACGGAAAGCACAAAGGAAGGCCAGCATCCAAATGATGATCCCTGCTTGGTCCTCTCGCATGGGAACGACCTGCACTTGCCCGACTGAACCGTTGCCATCGGGGCCCAACGGTCGACTGCTCGCTCCGCTCGACGGATTATCCGTCGATTTGTCGACGTCATTGCTATGAGTGACTCCACCGCAGAAGATCAGCTCAAGGCGGGCGGCATTCGAGATTTCATCGAACTGCTTCGGACCGCAGGTCGCATCGCACGAGCAGGAATAGTGGCCAGCCACTGAGGACGTGACAAGGTATCCCGGCAGGTCGTATTGCGAGCTGGTGTGAGGTCGTCCGTCTCCTTCGGACTCGTCGGTCACAGTCACGTTGAGTTTGAGGATTTCAAAGGGATAAGAGGTGGATTTGAAGCACTGAGTGGCGAGTGGGCAAGCACAGTCACAGCCGACGGTCACCCCGTCGCGGCTGCCGTCGCAGAAGTCGAATTTTTGAGAGGGATAAATGGAAGTGCAGGTACCGGTAATGGGGCCGGTGTCGGTGTTGATTGCTATTGGTGCTGCAGCCGTGAAAGAGGAGAGACAGCAAATCAGTAAACCGCCGACGAGATGTCTGAAATAATAGTAATATGCACAAAAAATTATTAATGCAAAGTAATAATGTAATGTGAACATGTACAAATGGAATGTATAGAAAATTAAAAATTTATAAACTTAATGTAATAATAACAAAAACGATATAGTGTAATAATGTAATATTATAAAAATATGTAAATATAAAAAAAAATATGTATAACAATATAGAATTACAAAAGTATAAAAACATAAAATGTAGAAAAATATTTATAAAATACAAAAGTTTATAAATATAATGTACAGAAGGTGCATTCCGCTGATTAAAATCTGGACGAACTGATTTCTGTCGTAGTGCTTACTGTGGATAGACAATTTGGCTTGCCATTACGCCGGTAATTCCGGCGAATAATATTGCGGTGTCTGCAACACTCAGATGAATTCTGGAGACAGGAAATTGAAAAGAAAAATCAAAACAGAAAATGTATTTCGCACAAAATTTTAAATTGCGTACAGGGATGGTGAACATCGAAGAAGTTATAAACGGATATTACACCAAGGGTGCGATGTGTTTTCTGACCAAAGAAGTCACAGACAATCAGCATCTCGGCTTATCATCACGGAAAATTCCGAACGACCCCATTTGCCTCGTTACATGGACGCACATCATAGATCAATTACACTAAAATCAACTTCACCAAATGAATGAGATGAATATGTGTAGGCCTCGAAGCGCGTGTCCGCATGCAAACAAACCGCTATCATCCAAACAAACGAATCTGGTCTACTCTTGGTCCCAACGCTTTATTTACAGTTTCTGTTATCAGCGCCTCGTCTATCTGCGGTGCAATTCATCAGGCTACAAAAGTACCCTATAAATGGTAAATAAATATGTGTTTTGGAATGCTATTAAAATAATTGTTCATTTTCGGAACTCGAAGTTTAGGGCGTCACCGCAGACGCCACACAGATGTACGCAGCGGAATTTTTGTGAATGGGTTGAGGATGGTGGTGGATTGAGACTTGACGACTTTGGATCACACCAAATATTTACCGAATTTGACTAGCAAAAGGGTAATTAAGCCGAAAAATGGTCCACTACGAAAGTGGATTTAAAGTACGGTTCGTGCATTGGCTCATACTACACACGTGGCAAAAACCTCAGGCTGATCGAATTAAAGCCAACTTTTTACCGGCACTCAGCAAAATGGGGTGGCCGGATATTGAGCCGTTTTGGCCAATGCGTGCAATTTTTTTCGACCATAGTTGACCACGCAGTCTTTGCTCAGTCGATTGATTGATTGACTTTGAATTATTTTGGCGATCTCGTGTTAAATCAGTGAATCAAGCGATGTGAGAAACAGCTGTACGCATTGGCCAACATTGGCTCAAACTCCGACCACCCCATTTAAGTTGGCTTAATCGGTCGGCCGGAGGTTTTTGTCATGTATGTATAAGCCGTAACATTTATCGCTCACATGATCAAAGCTCTACGACCGGATGTCCTAGCCCATGATTACTTGTGCGGTTTAGCTATAGAGTGCCCTACTCGGACTACATTGATAGGATGGTACCCTGTATTATATGGTCTGGTCTGGTGATACGGCGTACCGGTAAGAGTTCCCCTGCCCATTTATATTAGAGGAATACGTCACTTCGTCTTGGATTAACATGAAGCCGTAAAAATACTCTCTTGACCCACCGCGGCGTGACTTTTATCAATATCGAACTATTTTCTCATCAATCTGGAATGAGTATGCACATTTTTTGTCATCGCTAAAATGTCACCGAAGTCACGTGATTTCCATGTGAAATTTTTCCCGTCAAAAGAAAATGTTGATCGACTTAATACTGTATGGCCGAAAGTGACTGAATGGTTGAAATGATGATTGTTTTGATAGTTATTTTCAGATCAAGAGAAATCAGAAGATCCGAGAAAACATCATTTCAAACCATTGGTTACTTTTGGCCATATTACCGTAAGTAGTAATGTTATGTTCTGTTTTGGCGGGAAAATAGACATACATTTGGGGCATTGTTCAAGTGGCGAATTCAGAATCACTTTGAAATATTTTTGAAAAAATATTAAACCGCCCCCATGATCTCCGAAAATTATTTGGATGATGCAATCGGCTCGAATGACGGAGGCTTGAGCGAAAGTATTTACTGTTTGAACAAAGCCCTACCTGTGTTTTTTCTGTCGTAATAACACCCTACATTGTAGTTCGTGGCGTAGTGGGACAGGAATAGAAATATTGGAAGAGTCCCGTACATAACTGCATAGTCGAATCTGAAAGCCTGCACCTACAAGTATAGTATCCGAAGCGATGGGAAATTTCCTATGGGTATACCGCGATTACGTCGGCAACGTCGGGAACGAAACGGTAGGCGACACGCCGATCTCTCTGAATTTTTTTTGCAAATAGTTGACTAAAAAATAGATTTTAGCAAAACATTTCATCTGCAAACGAGCTCTGGTTGAGCGGGACGCTCAAACCAGAGCTCGTTTGTGTCCTCGTTTGTGTCCTTGTTCGTGTTCCTTCCATGTTCTGTTCTGTTTAGTTTGCGTTTTGTGTAGCATTGTTTGGTATCGTTTGTATTCGTCTTTAGATTGTTTGGCACAACGAGACTGGGCAAGGACGCATTGCCTTGTTTATTGTCATCCTTGGAGACTCCTTGTGTTGTTGATGGAACGCCCTGCAGAGCCAGGTTAGCGTGGTGCATGGGGATGGTGGAATGTTGACTCTCAACACCAGCTATCATCATGATGCAAATAAAAACGAAAAGGAGCGAAAATTATTATTTGCCTGTTAATGTATCGGTGAACCGTGACACTTGGGTTCGGCGACGCAATTTATAACATTTTCGTCGACCATGACTACAACTAAGTCACGTAGTGTCTAAACAGGCAGTACATGTGACCGACTGTTGAACTAAGTAGACTGGGAATCCCTTCGACGTGCTGGGTACGTGATCGCCGTGACGCTCCAAGTTGGATTGATTGTGGTTTGGTTTGTCAACTCCCGCTGGTCGAGTAACCACCCAGTGTTCAAGGCAGTTCGAAGCATTCTGATTAGACTTGCTAGTGCGCAGATAGCTACGACAGAGATTGCTGCAGCGATGATGGCTGTTATTGAAAAGTTCACAACTGGAATATGATATGGGAAAAGAAGATTCAGAACAAGCGTGGTCATATAAAAATCGGACGATTTTGAATCACCATGTGCCGTGCAGGTTTCGTTTTCGTCACGATAGCCACAGATCGGCTCGTTTGGAGGAGGCCATGGAGTCGAGAAAGGCCACATTATCTGGTGGAGTTCTACCAATTTGGTCGTGTCATTTGAATTTTGTCGAAAAATTGCTTTCAGCTGTAAGAGATAACAATTGTGCTACTGTACTAACGTACTGTACTTCATCATTCCCTATCGCCCTAAAACTTTTTCTTAAAATGATTTACAGTTGATAATTAACGCAGAAATGCCCCACTCTGATTTACTTTAGACAAGCAGACAGACAGACAGACAGACAGACAGACAGACAGACAGGCAGACAGGCAGAAAGATAGGCAGACAGAAAAATAGGCAGACAGACAGACAGACAGACAGACAGCCAGCCAGACAGACAAACGGACAGACAGATAAAAAGATTGGTAGGCAGATTGGAGGCAGACAGACATGCCCAGACTGAAAGGTCCACAAGATAGATTGTCCACGTGCTTCTTTACGTGGATTCGTACCGCATCGGATGAGCTGCAACCCTTGGGATCGTCGATCGCAAATTGCGAAATAATAAGAGTGGGGAGTCTGTCGCCATTGCTACAGATGTATATGCCTGAAAGGTCATTAGGGAACTGCCGTTCGAGGAATCGCTTGGCCATCTCTGTGCCGTCAAAAACATTGGCTCCCTCTTCCAATGCCTCGTTCAGGACCTGAGAAAAATCTTGAATGCCTTAACCGATTGCGGCCAAATTTGTTGCACCACACATGGTGGGGCCAGTGTATTCTGATAATTTATACCACCTATGACTAACCTGTCCGAAAATGATCACAGCTAGGTAGCATCCTAGGATTATTTGGTCCGGCTAGAACGAATGATAATACACATATGAACGGTTAAATTTGATTTCCGAAAACGTTCCCTTAATTAGAACATCAGACGGTACTTGGATATCCAATGGTGCAGTGTAATTATACTCTGTCACCGATCGCTGTCGCAGTATCCGTCCAAGCTCCATCGCATGCCGACTCCAGGGGGCATGACTCGCTTCCGGTTGGATTACAATAAGCGACTGAAAGGCCACTTGAGCTTCCTGCAGGCATAAATTTGTATATAAATTGCGGGAGAATTATGTGAGTAAGCACCCCCGGAAAAATGTCACGCCACTTCCCTCGTCCTGGCCGTCATGATATAGCCACGTCAAGTTACCGTGAATGTTTGGCATAAAAATTGCTTCCATAGCAATATAAACCTGAGAGCGGGATTATCTTGTAATAGCTGCGTCACGGGCGTCATTGTGAATGAAATTCGGGAAACTAAAAAAAGCTCACATAATTTCCGTCCGTCATGTTCAGTGTACTGGCTGTTATCTATATATATAAAAACAGGAAGATAATAATTAAATAATAATTAAATCATAAATAAATAAAACACTAATAAAATAATAACAAAATATTAACTAAAAATAATTTAAAATGATTTATTAAATGATTAAATAATAACTGAGTAATAATTAAAAATACATGAACATAAAGAACTAACAAATAATTTAACAATAATTACAGAACAATAATAAAAAACCAATCTATATATAAAAATAAAAACATTGCAATCAAGAAAACATTGAAGGTAGAGATTGATTAAAAACAGACAACAAATTTAACTCTCTGAGCACTGGTAAGCATACACTTGCTAAATTTTACAGTCACATTCGTTTTCCTCATCGAGTTTTCAAGCGTTTCGCATGCGATCTTTTGTTTTGATATTTCGGGAACCTATAGCTTAGAACAAAAAAACCTTTTTTGAAAAAACCCTCTAGAAGTGGGAGGTATCTACTTACATCTCTTAATTTTGTATCTCTGTATTTTGCATTCTGTATTTTTGTATCTCTGTATTTTGTATTTTGTATCTTAATTTTGCATCTCTGGAAGGCGAAATGTTTCACATTTTTTTAGTTTGTTATGTGCATATAACTTAGTTCTCAAATATTTTAATCGAAAAAAAAAATACAAATGCCTCCTAACATTTTTTAAAAATCAAAAACCAATCCGCGGTGGTACATAGGGGGCGCTCTCAACGTTACTGGAAATGTCTTTCGTTGATCGTTGTATTTATCGAAGCTTATAGGCAATGGCGGCCGCAACGCCATTGATTGATCGATTTCAGTTCTTCTTTAGTTTTGGCATAAAGCGTGCAATTGATTGTTGAATTTTTGGTATTACCTTGGAATAATTATTACTAAACTTCAACCGCATAATAGCATTATTCGTGAAAGTAAATACTAACCCTTGTCCCACAGCCTATGTTTGTGTTTCACATTTCATACTAAATTAAATATTCAAATGGTTTCGGTTACAGTAATTTAGTAACGGCCGCAAACAAGCCAGTGTATTCGCTCGTGTCAACGAATAGTTCAATCAATGCACGCGACATGTGGTAACATTGAGAGCGCCCCCTATGTACCACCGCAAACTGGTTTTTGATTTTTAAAAAATGTTAGAAGGCATTTGTATTTTTTTTTTCAATTGTAATATTGAGAACTAAGTTAAACACACACAATAAAATTAAAAAAAATGGAACATTTCGCCTTCCAGAGATGCAAAATTCCCTTGTTAGCATCATCTTGCTAACACTTTGAGGGCATATGTTCTCAGGCTCGCAACGTCCTCAAAAACATTTTCGGAGACTCGCAAAAAATAGGGCTCTAGCGTACTTCAGTAAAGTAATATACAACTGAAATTTCAGGATTTAAAGATGCAAGAGCGGGATGAAAATTCAGTAGCCATTAGGAATCAATTATAACGCTGCCCAATGATTTTGCACATGGTTACGCGATACCGACAACGTGGTACATACTAATCAACCAATCGACCAGGGCATTCAGCTCAAAACCATCACACAACGGGATCACACATCTTGGTTAAAGCGAGCATCAAATGGCTTTCTTCTCACAACATGAAAGAGAGGGCAAACAATTTCCTACGTGTTTAAAATAAGATCTGCTCCGGTATCAATAAAAAACAGGCCTGCTGAGTTGCGCGGAATTTAAAAATCGACCATATCCAAACGAATGTTCATTAATTCTTGTATCAAAAATGCGTCAACGTAAATTCCATTCCAGGCGCTCATTCGATAGGGAAATCATAAAGGTAATTCAAATTTCTGAAAACGATTTTGAGAGATTAAAAACAGGATTCAAAATCAAAGAAAGAAATCTTCCAAAAAAAAATTTTGTCAACAAAACTGTTGATCTTGGTGCTTAACAGGGAAGCTCCCAAATGAATCCTACACGAATGATACTGATTTCATTCGGCAGCTTCCCAGGTCTAGAAATGTTTAGCTAGACCCAGTACTACTCGTATACCCAAAACACCTGGTAACCAGAGAGTTAAGGACTACATCACAATTGAGGAAAAGACTGCTCACCAATAGCTGCCGAAGCTGTGCTGCATGGCCCAGGAAAATGAGCACTGTACAGGAAGATTAAAATCATTAATGGGAAGACCTCATTGTCAGAATAGACACACTGTGCTTAGATATATAAGCCTACCGCGACTGACGTTGTGAAACTGGCGAAGGACACGCGTTAGGGACTCGTTTTTGGCGGATGAGAATGAGACGTAGACAGTGCTTTGGCCGATTATTTTATCGCTGGCGGCCTTGAAGTAGCTGGCCATGGCGCCGTTCAATGGTGCAGAGTTGGTGTCGTACAGCAGGAAAACGGACTTCCAGGCGTACTTGTCCATGAGATTATGACAGGCTGTCACGAAGGTGGGAATTGAGATGTACGCGGTGGAAATGGTTGTTGAGCAGAGTTGCCGGTTACCCATCATCTGCGGCGGGTCTGCACTGTAACATATTTAATTTAAAAAAATTCCAAAATCTTTAATGTCAAAATGAAACATGTAGCCAAATTACTACTGTAGTGCCGCGTGGAAGTGGTGGGAGCGGCGTTCGCTTCATGCTAGGGAACATCATTCAAAACAGACGCCGCTCCCACCACTTCCCTGCGGCACTCCATTAAGTGGTCCAAAGTACCTGTATATAATTAGGATGTTCCAGATCGATACCAACATATGAACCGTGGAATCCGAAATGCAGCCTAATTAGAATATATTGGCAATACGTCAACGTAGAATTAACTGCATTTTCCTTGGCGTTTATACTTTTGGGTGGATTGACAACATAAATAAAAACACCATGAATTGTAAATTATCAAAATGATCAGATTAGTTTCTACTAGCAAGCAAGCTCTTATTTCTACTTATACACTTTTGCTTTGCTTGGTGGGTTGGCTTTGCGTTCTCGACTTGTGAAATAACAAAACGTCAACTCAATCATGTCAACTCAATCAACAATCAATCAACATAATAGTTAAAACTTATGTTTTTCATTTGGCGAACCCTAGAAACTTCCATCAAAAGTGTTCGTAATCTGTTGGTTTGCAACATGACCTGAACTCTATCCAGCACATTTTTGTTAATTATGAACATTGAAACCAGTACACGCGGTTTCTACCGTAGCGCTTCAAAGGCGATTAAATGTTTTGTTGGACCCTGTTGTTCAAACTAATTTGAAAATGGTGAGATAAAACGAATTCATAATTGCAGTGTATGATTTGAATAAGTAATACGTTAATTAGTAAAACAAAACATATTAGTCAAGGAATTTTTTAAGAATTAGCAAAAGGTTTAGCAGCTTATACTCTGAATGACTGAAATGGCAAAATAAATATTTATCTGGAGTGATTCTCATTACCGGGCAGAATAATGACAGATATTGCTGTCTTTCGTCTGGTCGTATAGTACCAGCGGGATATCAATAGGTCGGCGTTGGCTTGCAGATCAAGACAGCTACCGGTCGTCCGGTCGGTGAGATAGGTGATTGAAAATTTAAACTTGTCACCGTAATTGCGCTGTATTTCGGCTAACGCTACGTCGTAGGCGGGAGCATTTAACGCAAGAGAAAGCTGACCGGTGGACGGCAGTAGGGACGCGATTTCTACATCCAAGACAGCTGATGCTCCTGCTTGATGAGGGCTATCATGCAAGAAAGGAAAAATTATAAGGTACAACATGCATCTGCAGCTATCGCGGCTGGACATGTTAGAGGAAAGTTTAAAAAACAATTGACAAGGTAAGTATTTCATAGCCTCCCGCGTCGGAGTAGTTATGGAGAATGGTTTTACAAATAAAATTAGAACGAAAGGTTTGCCATGGTCAGAGATAGGTCCGTAGGTATTACTTGTATGCAAATTTAGACAGTTATTACTAATCGGTTCAGCACATGTTCAGTGTTCAGTTGTCCCACCATGAGCAAGACAAAAGAGTATGATCAATATGTGAAAATAGCTGCGACTGCCGTTTATCTTCCCATCCTGACCAGGATGAGTGTTTGATGTTTTATGGAAATAAGGAGTACCTGAAAGGAACCCTTGTCATAATAGCGGTAAATGTTTCTGCCTTTTTGCTTGTGCTCTGACGCTGATCCAGACACAAAGGCGGGATGCGTGGGGTTCGATTTTAAACTACCGGTACTTCAACGGATGATCGATTCCGGAGAGTACTCGTCTCTGCCACATTGGGAATTCCCCTGATGCGCGAACCCACGCTCTGATTAGCCATAGGAGATTATTATATTGTGCATGAGTAGTACACCTTTGCAATCGGATCGACGCGTACTCAGCTCTACCCCAAGACCAAATTGAAGGCTGCATAATGATTCGATACAGGCTAACGAGCTTGTCGAAAACAAGCCTGTATGACCAGGTAAATCAAGGTGGAAGGTAAAATATAAAATAGCTTAGCCAGAGGCAATGGTCAAAGGCTAGAAAAATGCCAAGATGCAGGCTGTTTTCACAGGAAGCTCATGGCTAAAGCCAGCCGAAAAGCACTTATCCGTAGCCTGTATACAGCTTGTGGAATCCACCAATCATGTGTTAGTACGCCAAAATGATCCAATTACAAATTGTTTTTGTAATATCCGTGATTTCGATGCGAAAGAGTGTTCGAAAATCATGCGGGTAACATACAGGCAACCCACTAAAAGAGGCGAGGAAATCAAAAAACGAGGGGATCAGAAATCTGAAAGGGGACGATATCACACAGAAAGTGCGAATTTAAAATAAGCGCAAAACTTCAATCACGATACGGCAAAAGCAAAGCAAATGCGACTACTTCTAGTTCGTGAATAAAGTTAAATCGGAATGAAAGTTTCACTACCACTACTGGGTGCAGCCTCAGCTTTTTTCTCCTTCTGGTGTTGTTTCTGCATTGTTTCCTGCAAGAACTCCGGAATGGTTTTGCGGAATTCCGGATGGCCGAGTGTGCTTGCCCTTTGCTTCAATCAGTGAAATCTGAAATTAAGCATAAACCTTGCTGTAAACTTCAATTCCCACATGCCCTAATCATTTCTGTTATTAGATTTGCAATCACTAAGGATAACTGCAAAATTGCACCCAAATTTTGATCAGAAATCTAATTTCTAAAGCTTTGTTCGGGCATGCGCTGCATTCGCGCTTTCACATTGCGCTATCAGATGTCGTGTGTAACGCGCTTGTGGAGAGTCCCAGTGACTGCCGGCTTACTTGTAAACATTTGGGGCGTTTCGCCTTGTGTGACATATACACGTTAGAGCTGTGCACGGTTAAAAAAAATCAATCCGCAAACCGCACCGCAGCCCAATTTTTTAACCGCGACCGCACCGCACCGCGAGAAATTCACAAAACCGCACCGCCGCTGACCGCGGATAAATTTTTCTTAACCGCAACCGCACCGCAGAAACCGCTCGATTCGATCAAAATTGTCGTTAAATCGGAACAGCTGGTTTAACGCACGGTTCTGTTCCATTTATGGACTCCAATGACTTGCGAACCGACTAAAAGCACGAACCCTAACTTACCAGAGTAAACAAATGACGCGCCATGTGGCGCAAACTACGGAAAGAGTTATCGTGCACAATTAAATTGGTTTTTAGATATTTCGCGGTTTGCGGCGGTTTAAAAATGCAAAACCGCAACCGCAGACTTCTTAACCGCAACCGCACCGCAGACCGCGAGCAGTCCAAAACCGCACCGCCGCGGACCGCCGCGCGGTTTGCGGCGGTGCGGTGCGGTCTGCGGTGCGGTTTGCACACCTCTAATACACGTACACATATGTATGACGACGAGCCGTGTGAATTTGTGCTTATGTAATGTGTAGACCTTGAGGTTGGAGTCCCCAGCAAGATGTCGGGTTGATGGCTTCTGTTAAGCACACATCAAACTCGAATATGTTGCAGGAGTTTGTGTAGCGATTTGCATGTAGCGCCTTTCCTTCTTTGGTGTCTGAGTGTGATAGCGAATCAGAATGTTTATGGGATGAAATGTTAGTGACGGGAATTGATATTACAATATGGAAAACGGATAACCGAATGGGTTTCCAATGAGAAAAGTGAAGATTTGCTCGCGGTAAGGCAAGTCATATGCTGTACAAACCCGATAACTTCAGGGGAACACGCTGGGTAAACAGAACACACTATAAGAAAAGCATGGGCTTGATTGCTTCACATATCAGGACACAAGACTAGAGCTTGTTGATTACATCAACATTTAAATTCCGAAGGAATTACAGCCATTGATTTTTTGATTGGTTTAATTTCTCATCATTTTCACGCAAGACTTATGCGTAACAATGGTGAAGTATTATCACTACTCGGAAGAAGAGAGAATACGGATTCTAGCCTGCTATTGACGTTCTAATTTATTTTAAGCGAAATTCGCCAAACAAGACAGTGTGCCGCTGAAGACTCTGGAGTAGTGGCTCAAGTACGTCAGCTTGTAATTAATAGATCGATTAAGGGGTCGTTGACCTTGCAATGCCTAAGATTGATTCTTGCTTGAAGAATTGCGACATAAGGCGTTATTTTTTTGCCCTTAAACGGCTGATTGATATGGTTTTCTGGCAACTTTAGAAAAGAGAATCTTCCACAGGTAATTATAATAAAACCTACTTGTAGTAGTATGACATATATATCTACACCACTACTATGACTGCGTATATTCAAATCTTCATGAACTACCGAAGAAGCTACCCCACTAGTTGCTGTGTTGAAACGCCTGGCTCGCAACTTGCACGCCTTTTCGACCAATGTTTAGCGCTCTTATTCTTACAAGGGCTCCCCCACTCTTTGACCCAAAATGTCTTACTTCCACTGCATTTCACAAACGCGTAATGATGTGTTCTTGCTCTTTCTGTTGAAAATTTTTTCCAGATTCCAAAACTTGTATTTTTAAAAAATTAAACACTCCAGAGGGGGTACACAGAGGGCGCTATACGCGTTACCATCTGCCGTTATGACTGATCGATATATTTAAGGGAAAGCAAAATCATTTGAAATTATGCATGAGAAGAATTTTGGTGACATTGTAGATTGATTAATGGATTTTGCAATAAGTATAACAAAATTTGAGAAGATTAAGATGCGAGTGCTCAAATATTTAAATACTTTTTTATTTCAGCACAACTTATTTCACTTTAACGAAGTTTAAAGCTTGTTATATTACACAATTAAGCTTATAATAATAAACTGCCTTGCGATGTTTCTGTGACTAATGAAGAGCTTGAGGATCGGCTGATGGATGTAGACAAACCAGACAATGCGGCGCCAATCATTTTTCCACTAAGTGTTTGAGCGTAGTACTACCATAGAAACCTCAAGCAAAGATCTGGATGGAAGAACGTACGAAGTGTGGAGTACAAGAAGCAGGCGATTGCGTTTTGAAGTTTAGGAAAAAAGCGATTATCGCTTTCACATGTTCAGCACAGATTCGGACTAGTGACATTGAAATCATTGCATTTTAAATAGGCTCAAAAATTGATCGGAAGTCACGACTGAGAAAGATGCGAAGATTTTTTAGATTACCAAGGCAGAATTCGATAAAGTAAGTTTCACTTCTGATTGATTTGTTAATTTATCGGTCTGTCTGTCGGTCTACCTGTCGGTCTGTCGGTCAGTCAGTCAGTCGGTTTGTCGGTTTTTCGGTTTGTCAGTCGGTCTGTTGGTCCGCATGCTCTCGCATGTTGGTGACTGGACTATCCTTGTCATCAATTTGTGGTTCATTGATAAGAATACGACGCTGTTTCACGCTGCTACACCTGAGATTCGCCACGTCCAAATTGACACCGTTCCGCCAAAAACTACGTCCTTGTGCCAGCCGTTGGACGTCTTCAGTTTCAACCCTTTGTTAACTCCTCGTTAACATTTATGCCTGCTATCAATATGAAGCAGCAGGTCATGAATACCGGAAATGGACTTCTTTTTTAGCACTGCAGCAGATGGGGTAACCGTATGATTTTTCAAAATGTTAACGAGCGCACCAAACTAATAATAGCTGGCTGCTCGAGCTCCGTAAAGTAATTATGTCTGTCTGGATTAGAAACACAGCCACTTTGAGGAATCATCCAGCACGAGCTTTGCAGTGACACGAGCAACCTCAACGCAAGGTAGGCAGTCAATTCAAATTTGCAGACGTGTTGAAAGATACTATTTGTATCACAAGAAATAGTATAAGCACACATATTAAAACTTGAACAGTTTTGATTTAATTACTAATACAACTGAACTTTGTCGATGCGTAAATTGCCAACTTTGTTATATAATATTAGCATAATACTCAGAAAAAAGATCAGTTTAACATGCATTCGGTATCTTAATACGTTATTTCGGGCCTATTCCGAAAGGATAATCTATCGAACTAGATATATTTTTTATATTCTTATGTATTTGTTAATGCACAGCTATAATCAAAGTTGACAGTTCAAAAAATAATTCGATACACCTGATATAGTGCAGTGCAGCAAAATGAAGGGTACGAGTTTATCGGCAGACAACGCAAACATGTCATTTATGAATAAATTTAAAAAGAAAACGGATTCTTCCAGCAATGCTTTACCGGCCGGAAACAAATTAAGCTCATTTCGCAGAAAATTCTGGACGCCAGCGGAAATGTCCCAAATAGAATCCACCAAGTTTAGACTGGTGTTCGAATGCGTTGGGCAAGCTGGCAAAAGCTTTTTGGCGGTGAACGTGCGACATAAACTTGTTTGGAATAGGTATCAGCTTCTTGCGATCTTCAACCAGCTTGACCATTGACATAGCGGCTTTTGAGACAACAAACACGGACGTTTCTTGATGTTGAAGAAGTTGGTCAGCGCGGTGCTGATTTTGTAACAAGCACACGTGATGCGCTCGAAAAATACTTTACCGAAGTTGTTTGGATCATAAAGATTAAATGATTTCACTTCAGAACCCAACCTGTCCAATTGTCAGTCAATCAGACAGATAGACAGACAGATAATTAATTCAATCAATTAGAGCCGCAAAATGATGTGAATGATTTCGTTCAATCAGTTACATCCGTTAACAGATTAGATGACTGTAAAAACTCATTGAATAAAGTGACAAGTTCCGAACGTTGTTTTCGTGTATTCACAATCAACAACAAATCGATTCTTATACTGCATTATGTGTGCAGAAATAACAGGTATGATAACATACAATAAATTTTTTAGAAACAAGTTTTCAAGCTGAATTTTGGTTTTATGGTTAAAATGTTCTGATAATGCCAACAAAATATTCGCTTGTATGCTTGACAAAGGATACCGCCTTTTACAGATTATTTAAACTGAAACAAGTTTTGTAAACTCTGAAACTGAATGATAAAGGGTCATTTCTCGAAAGCCGCTTTTCGGTGGGTTTATAGATGCGAGTTCTAAAATGCAGCCGGAAACACCTGCAGCGTTGTGCGGAATGTAATTACTGAGTCGTTTTAAAGCAATAAGAACAATGGGAAAAAAGGTTTTTTGGGTCTCCCGATCTATCGATCAAACGATAAATTTGAAACTGCAGGTCTTATCCATCTGATTTAACAACAACAAAAAACATACAAAAATAACAGCTAATCTGAATATTGGATTATTACATACGTTAACAATATTATAGCTACCACACTTTGCTATTATCCAGAAAACCTAGATTTTGTGTTATCAAATAAATAAAAACAAATTGATAAGGTCAAATCAAATAACCCTAAATTATTACAAACTAAACCTTACAGTAGCTTAATAATAAATTCACTCAATGTGTATAGTATGGTGGTATTTAAATTTTTTTCTATTGTAAAAATAATATGTTTAATTACTTTCACTTAGTTTGGTTGTCGTTAGCCCTAAAATAACTCGGGCAAAATGCGACTAAAAACTGTTTAGATTCTGACAGTTCCAACTAAAATGAAAACTTCATTATTTTAATGGTGTTGTTGAATTCTTGGCTTCTTTTCCAGTCTTCCAGTCTAACACTTTTGCACATGCGCAAAAGTGTAATAACCTGTTCTTCAACCAAATGTTCCTTTTCATCGCTGTCGGGCAATTCAAGACTTTTGTCGAAGCGATCAACAACAAGGCAATGCGAATAAATATAAATATAAAATAATTATATATTATTATAAAAAAGTATTACATATATAATATCACATATAAAATGAAATAATAAATTAAAACCGAAATAAATTTTTGTGGTATCTACTGTTACTGTGATTCCTATCAAAAGAAATTATTCAAAGGAACTTATTCAAACATATTTATACGTCGAAACGTGTTGTAAAGTAACAAAATTTGTTTGTTTTTAAAATAACGAGTCAACTCAAGTATTCAGGAAACCTTAGTTTTGTTAATGCCTTGATAAAGCGTTGATAAAAAATGTTTAAACAGAATTAGTTTTCATAAAGACTTAAAAAGATTACAACTATTTAATTATAAAGTAAAAAAATGAATTCAGTTAGTTTAAAACCAAAAAAAACATGTTTTACAATTTTCGATTCCAAATCACCAAAAAAACTTCAGTTATCTGGAATTCCAAATTTTGCAGAACCGATATTAGGGGTAGGGCTATTGACTGGCGGAAATGCGGCTAAGGGAAAAAAGAGAAAAAAAAACTAAAAAAACCGCAACATTCATTTTTATATTGTGAGCGTTGAACCAAACAGCTCGAACATTTAAGATAAGTTTAAACAGACAACCAGTCATCCAATCATATTATTTATTCAAATACAAGTATGTGACAGGGCGAGGTTTGCGTAGCATTGCTTTAACAATGAGCATTTTTATCTAAAAGAAAGACAAAAAAATTAAAACGCTCTCCACCAAACTGTATGCTGTTTGTGCAGACTCGTTGGAAAAATCTTGACCAATAGAATAACATCAGTTCAATTACGAAAACTCGTGTGGAATAGAGTTGGATGCGTCGAAGGATGTGAAACTTTCAGCCTCGTTAACTATTTCACAAAAATTGAGACGAACATGGTGAGAATCAGCAGATTTTTACATTGGTTGCAATTAGTAATGTGTTTGTTCCTACTACATTTTATTTATTATGTTTTTGTTTTTTTCAGGGTTACAAAATACTTCGAGCCGGCGCTAAACCATACATTGGTGAAGCTCGACATCTAGCTTCTCTATTTGCGGTAACATATTTAGTCTTAAATCTTTTGTTTTACTATTTGTATTCCTTTCTAATGTCTTTACTTGGCTCAGCGTTTTATCAGTAACTTGTGCGACTTATATTATAATAAATATTTTATTTCTATCAACAAACTATATTTTAAAAAGCATAAATTTCAAAATGAAACCAAATTTTTAGTGCTTTAATTAATACTATTACTAAATGTAACTATTGATTACTAATTTGAAATTTGAAATAGATTTACAATGTTTTTCACTTAAAATCGAAAATCATATTGTAGCCATTTAAATTGTCGTTAGTGTTTCATAAACACTAAATTGGATTTGTTTCTTATTAATTTAGCATGCGGGAACAAGAAAGCTTCACCTTTTCAAAAGGCAATTATTGTGGTCAGCTTGGGAAAGTGTTGACAGAAAGAAGGCTCAAGGACGTCAATTTGGTTTTGACAAGCGTGGTGACACAATGACCTTCTACCGTGGACTGTCGCTGAAAAGTGCTGATCGCAAATTGTTTCGCTGTACATTCTTATTTAATGTAGAATATTTATATTTGCCTTGAAAGGTTGAAAAATAACAAAATATTTAAAATCATTCAGTTTGAAACGATAAAAATTGCACAAAACAAATTAAGTAAGCTGTAGAACTTTGCGAAAAATCCCTTTAGACAACCTGTTAGAAATATCAGTTAGTTTATTGCTAGTAATAATATTAGAAATGCAACTTGAAATGTCAATGCGCTTTAAGTTTCACTTTGCAGCCTTTGTGAACGGATCATTTGTTTTATGAAATATTTTTGGAATATTTCGATTTTAATCCGGAGCCAAGTTTTCTGTTTATTTTTATTTCCGTTCCGGCATTTGAATTCTAGTTCCCGTTTTATTTAATTATATCAGTAAACAAAGTTAAAAATTATTGGTATGAAAGTACCGAACGTACCTAACATTTCTAATTTATACGAAACGATGTCCGAAAATGTTGGTTTGTAACCGAGAATTTTTTGGACTTTTGGTGTACAAGTTTATAAATAAAAAAACCGTGAGGCCCTTAAACTGTTAAAAATCCCATGACGGACTTCACTGCCATTAGAATTTCTGTGAATTTTCTGACCGCGCGGCATTTTTCCGGACTCGGTCAAAATCCATTTTTTGCTTCCGATAAAATCCAAAACCGTACCTAAACTTTTGGAAATGGCATTTGTTTGAATTACAGATAGGTCTGAAAGTTTTGAATTGGTTCAAAACTTGCCGCAACACCCGTTAATACTCCGCCGTTTCCGTTGCAATTACCACGTCATCCAAATAACAGAAAAGCGATTCACACAACAGTCCCGCCAGGACGAAGTTTACGATCAGCAAAATGCGGCCGGGGCGTTCTTGATTCGGAAGGGGAGCGCCAGGTGTATGTAGAACTCTCTATCAACTTGGAAGGCTCGGATGTTTTGCGTGGACGGGTCCAGGGACACTTGGTAGTACCCAGACTGCAAGTGTTTATCTTTTTCTTCAGCATATCGGCAATTTTTTCACTGATAATTGCGCTTAAGCACGGCGCATACCGATATTACAGTTTGTAATGCGGCTTGGTTCCCGGCACCACTTCCATCTTGAAGGTATCCGTCTTCCCGCAGCTCATGAGTCGGTTTTTGTAGTCGAAGAGGTCGGCGTTTTTCTTCAGCAATTCCAGCATGGCGGGTTTCCGATCCACCGTTTGGGAATTAAGACGTCGAACCACTTTATGGGGACGTGCTTCCACTCATAGACCCACAAGGACATGTCGAGTTCATCCAGTGGTAAAAAAACCAAAGGTGCTTCACGCCGAATTCTCAATATGTTTTCGTAGATTTCGCGGACGGGGGGATGGCATCTCAGGTAGAAACTCCGGAGTCTCCAGTGATACCGTTATTGTCTTGGCTTGACCCCATCCAGCCAGTGACTCTCCATCCGGTCCATGTTTAGCGTAAGTGCATTTTATGGCAAAATAAAGCATCAGTCGCATCTGTCGCCAAATATTTGAACCGAATACAGCATCGTGGTTCCCTGAATCAAAATCAAAAACATAAAAAAAACATCTGAGTGATACTACTACAGAGTACTACCTGAAGTTTCAAAGACCCCGTCGATCGGACGACATGCACATCTGCCAGCTGGGCTTGGACTTTGTTATCCTTGATCTTGCCATTCCGGCTACGGACGAAGCTCATGTTCACAACTGAGATGGATGCACCTGAGTCAATTAGAGCGACAATCTCCCAACTTGAATTAGACCTTTCACGAGGGGTACAGAGGCCAAAGGGCTCACGAAGTACACCACGTAGTTATCCGCAGCCTCGCAAGAACCCTCGGTTTTGTCTGTGCGACCTCTCATTGGGTTTTTAAGCTTCGCTAAACTTTTTCAGTCTATTTGCATCAAAAAGGGTCAAACAAGTCTGCAGGGGGGTGTATTTGTAAAAAATCGGCAATGGCGGCATAGGCTAATCAAACCGTCAGAACTCCGCCTCCTGATATCGGATCAGAATTCTGCTGATGCCATTCGATGTAGAATCATCAAATTGATTAAGGTTGATAGCCAAAAACGAAATTTGATTAGTGGCCCTAAAGCTCAATTTTACCGTGCTTTATTTTTAAAACGAGGCAAGCCCATTCAAGTGCGTTATTCTGACGATGGGCGATGGGCTCACAGATTTGTACTTTTTAAAAGTACATTGAATATGGGATTCTTGCCGAAAATCCAGTAAGCTTTATGTACTCAATGTTATTGAACCGAATATGCCTGAAAGCTTGGCAGTAGACAAGGTTATTCTCTTAACTCCCTGATCTCTCCTCGCTTGCTCGCGGGTACAAAAAAATGAAGCACTAGAGGCGATCTTATGGTCATTGTTGAAAGGTATCCGTGTTTCCGTCATTTCTTTACCGACACAGTGTTTCGGTAATGCTTTGAATGGCTCTCCACCGCAATGAAAGGACAAACGGCTGAAGTTATTAACTGCTGGTTCGAGGATAAGATATTACACAATTTACTTGGAAATATGAATAGATCCGTGCACACGATGACGACGCTCCGCTCTTACGGCTCTCATCATGCCAGATATATATTGCTCCTCGATTAACACACAACTTTTTCCTCGATTACGCAAATCGTTTGTAGGTTGCAAAGGTGACGGTGGAAGAAATAACTACATTACAGATCATCTAAATAAACTAGCAATTTATTCGTAAGTTATGATTCAAATAAACATTGCACTTTTGTTTTCCGCTTGAATGTAAAATTCATTTAGAAACAAATTAAATAAATGTATATATTATATACGAGATTTGTATACCAAATGAGATCTGTGCCAAGGTTAGATATTCTTATAAAAACTGCTATCTCTCCTTTCATGTTAACACTTCAAGGTATTTTAAAAGATCCGTGAGGTAAGATTGTCTGTACACAACTGAGCAATTCCGCTTTGTGACTAGAAAAAGGCGAGTCACATTGAAAGAGTTGCTCCCTCTCACATGGATCCAGGAAACGGTATTATTCAGCCGAATTTATTGCCGACCCCACGGTGGATCCATGCAGGAGTGCTTTCAAAGTTTTCATCCGGAATGTGATGAATTTTTGTCCGTAATGATGTAATATTAATAGGTTACAGAGGCGGTACGCATTTCGGTCGGGTTAAGACACGGTGAAAGGTCATTCGAGCCGATATGGCAGACGGTTGATCCAGGTAAGAGATGATTGGTCCCCCCAGCTTAGCACAGTTTGCTAGGCATTGGACGTCAACCTATACGGAGTGAACGGATGAACATAAATATGAATGAACGGGGTGGTCACGCAACGCGAAATGCCTTCACTTTACTTTTTATATTCTTCCAATAGGAGTGATGATTTAGGAAATAAATTTATCTCATCGTTATGGCTCTGAAATCGATTTTTCGACGAAATTTCACTGTCCGGAAAATTCTGGACGATTCTTTTTTTCCTGGTTTTCACTGCAAAAACATAATTTTTGAAAAACTTTGATTTCGTGTCGGTTCAGAACAAGTCCTTTCCAGATTCGATTTGGAATTGATAAGTTCAGCATAATCCGTTTCGAAAATCAGAAGACGAAGCGATAAATCAGTTTCAGTCCAGTCCTTCCTAATGACATTCCAGAAAAGAGCCATAACTCTGCTTTATGGCGTCCGATGCAAACCGATACCAAACTAGAGCTGGAGAGATATTATGTCAAAAATCTTGAAATAAAAGTCTATCTAACAATTACAGTGTTTTTCCAACTTTAAAATTCTGCTGAAAAAAAGTTTTCAGACTCAGAGCCACGCCAATGAAATCAATTTTAGAGATAATGAATAATCTGGAACTAATTTAAGAAAAATTAAGCGGACAAGTTCCTCCTCTTGGAAATTGTCCCAGCGAAGTCAGGACAGTTTTGATCGAGTTTACGCCATTCCTCTTTATATAAAAGCTCTTGGGTCGCTAAACTGGAAATGTTAACTGCTCTTAAATTAATCAAGATTAATTTCTTCTGATAGAGAATAGACATTTACGTTTTCCGGCAAAATTGACTTAAACAAGTTGTAATTTAGTTTTCCGCTGATTTTTTAACTAAAACAAAACAGCAGAGCTTTTTAAAGTACCGCAGTTAATGACTCATACACAGGGACAGGCTGGATGGCCTCTTGGAATTCAGTCGTCGACGTAAAAAGCGAAAACTCAAACTCCCAACTTAATTCTAATCATCTTAGAGCAAGCTTGGAGTCAGTACTGATAAGTGAAAGTCACCAATACCGTTAATCTGGCATTCTTTGGCAAGGGTGTGCCGGTAACTGCCAAACCGGCGTGCTGAATTTCATTTCATATACCATATTGTTTGTCAATTTTTAAGAGCAAGGATATAGGCATTATATGTACTCGATTGTATATACAAGTAAATTTCATGAACACTATCGACTAAGAGCGTCCCGCTTAACATCAGGGCCAGATTCCATGTGTAGATTGCTGTGTCGATAGGCCTGACTCGCCAACCTTCGCGTCATTTCGACCAGCGCTGACGGCTCAATGAACCACCAAGAGTAGGACAATCGCTTGCGAGACCTATCGAGAAGACGACAATTTAACACAATATCTTGATAGGTTTTGATATCGAGCATACACGAAATATGTATGATTCTAGGTACACGTTATATACATATGATATGTCAGTACGCCATATCAGTACGCACCTAATAATGTGTCCGTATACAAGAGAAACGACGATAAGGAGCACAACACAAGCGATTGGTATGACGTAATTGAGAGCTATATCCTTGTCTAAAAAATGCAAATTGTGGATCAGTGCTGAATTGCAGTCGTCGCACATATTGCTCTCTGTAGTACTTTGTTTATATAACACATATAAATTGTATGCATTACATATATAATAACTCTATATTTAACTTTATATGCATATGATTTTGAACATGTTCCTATCACCTTGTTTATATAACATATGTGTAAATTTATATATATCACATACATAGAAGTATAAATACAACTTTATATATAACTTATATATGACTTTATATATTTAGCTTATATATATACACACATATTACATATATAAAAGTACAGATATATATAACTTTATTTATATATATACCTTTTGACAGATTACTCTCACTTGTACCTTGTTGTCGTTTACATATAACTTTTTCGTTCCGGTAGCCGCAATGTGGTTCATCCGGTGGCGGCCACGGAGTACTAAAGGGCCAGTCCGGGTCGGACATTCTGGCCAGTCGATTGGTGTTGTTGGCGAACTGCTTCCGAAATGGCTATGACCAATTCAAGGTACCAGAGTGAGACACACAATTCACAAACAGCGGGTTTGACTGTTGTGAAAGAACTTTTGGATCCTTTGTACAATGTACCGTTAGGCACGTGGGAATTCCGGTAAACTGTGAGAGGACAATTTCTGGGATCCTATTTCCAGCCGCGCCAATATAAACGTCGGGATCTAAATCTCCGTCAAAGTGCCGGTCGAGAAATTGGTTCGCGAGCATGCGCCCATTGTGAACGTCAAGGCCGTCACTGAGGGAGTCGTTCAAAATCTAGATGCAGCCAAACGCAGTAATACATATGGAATGTATGAGATAATTAACGCTGTAATAGTATCGCCATCGGTCACGGTACCTGAGCAAAAATGATTACGGATAAGTAGAAAGCCAGCATGCTGCTGAGGGGCTAAAATATTAACGCTCTCATGAATACAAGCCCGCATATTTATGTATTTTGAAACCGGTCATTAGCTACTTTTACGCAAAATATGCGTACTTTTTCCGAATGAAATTTAAAAAAATAGGAAAATTGGCAGCCACAACGTGCTAACCCATTAACGCCCAATGCCGTCGGAAGTTGGAAGTCGGAAGTCGCAATGTCGTCAAATGACGACATGGCGACTTCTGAATTTTCACACAAGTTTGCTAAACTCAACTAATTTTAAAAGATAGTAGATTGTTTGAAATTTAGAGGTCATGATTTGGTCATTTGCTGCATGACCAATTTTCGGCAAAAAATTGCCAAAGTTAACCGGTTTTCACATTTTTAAAGAAAAAGTCCACGCAGGCTGTGAGCTGGCCAAAATTTCTAAAAATATGCCTTTTATTCCATCTCAACTAAGTTGACCATTTATTGACAGTCTCTAAAAAATAGTTATCAGAGTCGGATTGTTGACTGGCACGTGGCCAGTGTCGAAGACGAAGGCGTCCGATTTTTTGTCAAAAAATGAAAACTATGAAAATTCATCGATCGATTGATTGATATTTTATCATACATCGGACCGATGCAAGAAATAGTTTTGATAGATAATTTTGTTTCTAAATTGACAGTGGACAGTAGTCAGCCAAAAAAACAAGAATTTTTCAAAGTTGCCGAAAATAATTGAGATTTTTATTTCTTAATTGATCAGAACTATATGGCTTGAAAAAAATACTTCTGGCACGTGAATCGTGTCCAATCTGGCACCGGGCGTAAACGGGTTAAAATGAATCATTAATAATTCGTTTTTAAGTAGTGCGCCTCTTGAGCATGTTCACATGCGCGGATCGGCAACATACAACGAGTCGACTTTCTGTTGATTTTCTGGAATGATGCACTGTAATAATAGTGTTTACGGTTCTGATATTTACACATTACCAATATATGTTTACTGTACTGTCTCGATCATTTGGTGCTGATTTTAAAACCCACTCGTACATTATGACTGCACACACTGTGCTTCATTGCAGTCATAATATACGGTGGGTCTAAAACGCAGCACCAAATGATCGAGACAGTACAGTACCTGTCGGCTGAGAGGGTAGGAGTAGTTGTACTGTGAGGCGGAGCGCTTCTGAAACTGCACGCCGAGCTCTCGAGCTTCCCGACTTGGAGGATGACTGCTGGAACTCGGTTGGATCACAATCAGCGAACGGAACGCCAGCCTGGCAGCCTGCAAAACGGAAAGTAATGCTACTCTGTCGTAATGGCCCACTGATTAGAAATTATTGTAAGCTGCGAAATCGCCAACCTCATCGTCCCTGTCCCCATACTGCCAGTTCAGGTTGCCGTAAGCGGCCGGCATTGGGAAGGCTTCGAACGCCACATAGACCTACAATATAGTGAACTCAATATATTAGCTAGCTCGTCGTTAAGAGGAGAGAGGGACACTATTCTGATCGAAATTGAAAGGGCTTTGTATGCTTACAACGTGGTACACACTACAAAGCCCCCGATTACCGCACCGGCAGAGCACGAAAAGAAGACAATGAGAAAACTAAGAATATCCAATTTAACGAAAAGTGAAAACAAGGACAAACTAAAAACTCCAAAATGGGCAAAAATTACGAAAATCGAAAAAACTTAGTTTCTCGACAACTACCATAGAGTCTGTTTTCCGTTGCGGGTGCGTAATGAACGGTCAGGTCATAAAACAGTTCGTAACATTTAACCGTGATCGACAAAATCTTTGAAGTATTCAAGTTCTTCGGGTCTGAAAACTGATTCGTCACTTTTGTAGACTTTACCAACTTTTGACTTCTTACGATTGGGATCGGAGGTCAAGAGCCGGAAAACTGAGGATTCAACAAACTTTAACATGAAAATGTCACAAATACTTCACTTTTCGAAACGTCTAATTGGCAAAAGTTGGTAAAGTCCATGAGACACAGCAGAGAGATCAAATTTTGTCGACATCTTCAACAGTTTAAGCATTTTGCTGATCGCAGAAAGATCTTACAAGCTATTTCATGGTCTGGCTGCTATTTGAGGGAGCGCTTCAGATCACACAGTGAATAGACAAAGACAATTGACTCGTGTGTCAGAATGAGTTATCATATATACATGTATACAGTAAGCGACAGAATTTAATCTAATGGAGGGTCCCGGAAATGGGCAAAAGGGAGGAGCAGGAGTAATAACTGAACAATCAACAAATCAATCAGCGGAACTCCATCGATGCCCCGCTCCTTTTGCTTATTTCTGGGATCCTTCGTTAGATTAAATTCTGTCTCTTAATGTACCGGGTGCGGACTTATTTTTGAACCAAACTTATAATTACTAACAATTCACCGAGAAAAAAATACCAAAAACTAAACGGCCAAAGGAGGAAGAATTTGCTACTCCACCAGATAAAAAACTACTTTTTTCTCAATGTGACCGCCGCTTGCGCCCTCCACGCGACGGACTCTGCGCTGCCAGGAATCAATGGCGGCCCTTGTCGTCGCCACAAAATATTACGCAGCAAGGCCGCGACAAGTTTTAGGACCTACCTATAAGCACACAGTTTGTAGCTCATAAATGTAGAAAAAAACTGGAGTTTACATTTTTTCTTAAAGTTGTACGAAAGTTGTAAGAAAGAGTGGGACGCCATTCCACAGGAGACGATAAGGGCCGCCATTGGCAGCTTAGAGTCCGTCACGTGGAGGGCGCAAGCGGCGGTCACATTGAAAAAAATTGGTTTTTATCTGGTGGAGTAGTAAATTCTCCATCTCTTGGCCGTCTTAGTTTTTGGTCTTTTTGTTTCTCGAAAAATTGCGAGTAGTTATAGTTTGGTTCAAAAATAAGTCCGCACCCGGTAGAGTAAGGTGCGGTGTCATAATGGAGCCCTTTCAATGTCCGTCAGAAATTGTTTTCCCTTTCCCCTTCACAAAGGACTCTTTTCACAATAATTATATGCACTTACATATTGCCCATCTGTCATGTTCATAGAGCTTGCTGTAATCTAAACGGATTCGACCAGATTTTTCAGTGGCACTTTTCAATTAGTGAATATCGGGTTATAATCATGTGCTCCTCACCAGTAATTTTCGTAGGTTCGCTGCGTGCCCGAAGAACAGCAAAACTACATGGAGCAAAATTATAATTAAACTACGTTTCCATAATATGCCGGCATATAATTACACAATACGCTGTAATTACATTAAAGTTAACATTTATATTCGAATTGTACTTTGGTAATATTCTAATTCTAATTCTAATTTATATCCATAATTATACTTTATATGTATATTTATATTGATAATTAAGTTTTTTATTTATATTTAAATTATACTTTCATTGTACCTTATTGGAACTTTAAATTATATTTTAGATATATTCTCTACACCGAGCTCACCACGACTGACGTCGTGGAATTGTAGTAAGACGTCCTGGTCCGTGGCGTTGGTCATCATCCGGCGAGTTTGACGACGTTCTGGCACGAGGCTGATCATATCGCTCACCATCATAAACATGCCACGGCACAATGGCGCAGCATTCGCCTCATTATACAGCAGGAATAATGACGTCCAGTTGTTGACTAGTAAAAAATTGTCATACGCCTGCACAAATGTGGGCAGTGAAACATAGGCCGTTGATATGGACGTCGGACTTTGAGCCCGGTCAATGATGGTCGGCGGCGGATCCCCACTGCCAAACAAATGTTTTCAACATCTGTATTCGGTCGAAGGAAACGGATCAGGTGCAAAAAATTGTGCATAGTATGAAATTTTTTTAATTTATGTAAAACTAAATTGTAATGAAAAGTCTAAAGTTCGCTATACATTTTTCAAATAAAACTATTGCTGGATAAATAAAATTAAACACTAAGAAACTACAAAATGATAAAAGCCAAAATGACAAAAGACATATGTGAGCTCGTTTGATATAAAGTATGCAAGTCCAATGCATAATTTACGTGTAGATTGTTAATATGTTGAGATGAGCTGTGATGCGATTGATTGTCCCTCCACCACCATTGCAACCTACGATGGATGCAAATGCATTTAGGGACCAACCCACACAAAAATCTGTATAATTGTTGTGGCTCTATGCACCTGGCATGATGAGAGCTGTGAGGGCGGAACGTCGTCGCTTTGTGAAGTACCATCTCGTGAACAAGTAGTCCGCATTATCGTCCAGCGCGAAGCAATTTCCAGCGATCTCCGCGTCGGCCAAATAAATCATGCCTGTAAAATTTATCGTGGCATTATACTTTTCCCGGACATTGTCCATTGCGACGTCGTAGGCCGGAGCGTTGAACGCCAGATGGAGCTGCCCGATGGGCGGGAAGTAACCGAGGGACACCACCTCAACGTCCAGCATGCCGAACGATGAACGGAGTTGAAACAATAGTAAGAATAGCAGCAGGTGAGCAGGAGCCATGAGTCTATAAGACCATAAATGGTCAAATTGACCTCGAATCGTGTTCGCCATTTCTGCCTTGAATTGAGGAATCTTTCTCATCTTAAGCGAGTAAAATAAGGAATACAGTGTAGCGCGCAGAATCTCTAGTGTAGACTAGGCAGCCCAACGTCGTTAATCCATTAATCAGGGAAAAATTATTAGGAATACTTAAGGCAGCAAAGTAATTTGCAGCGAACAGCAGAGAAAATAAATAATCCAGGTAATACCTTTCGTTCCTGTGAATACTTAAAGGTAATTTCCCCCAACTCTTTCTGATTGTGTGATGTAATGACAAATAGTCCGCAGCTTAAGCAGCAGTCCCGTTGGGATAAACCCCAAGCGAAAGGTCATACGCTTAGGAAACAATTTCTGCCTGACAATCGATTCAGGCCTAATTCGCTAATGGCACGTTTACCGGAATATTATCAAGGTACCATCACACACACATTCATACATATATATCAAACAGACATCACTGTATAGCAATGTGAGGAGGGAAGCGTGGTCGGGGCTCGCACTTTATTTTCGAGGGCTGCTGTTAATACATTGTACCGGTATATATATATATATATTTTAGTGGATTGCAAAGAGGGGGAACATACTCATAGATAGGAGCATACTGTAGCATAAAGGCACAGAGAAACATTTGAGTTGTAAAGGTC
>LRSR01012439.1:0-25390 GCA_001579985.1 Hypsibius dujardini | reverse complement strand
GTGAGCTGCTACGAGAGTTACGGAGTTTTTTGCCTAAGCGGATAAGTGCCGACGCGGGTGTTCTTGGAGTTATCCGGAGAAGAGCGGCGATGTGGTAAAGCTCTTCCCTGTTGGTAGTATAGTTGGTCAAGTTCATCATAAGCTCGGCAAAAGAACTGTATGAGGTGAAGAAAAAGCGGAGCTTCGAGGAACAGGAGCGGGATGTGTTCTTCCGTCAGCTGGAGATTGCCAGGAGCGAACTCGTGGCAAACGATGCGGAATTTCTCACGAAGAAGCGGGACATTCAGAAGGCGCAGGAAAATCATCATCTCGAACTCAAGGTCAGTTAGTGCTGGACGGACGGCCGATCCAGCTGGTGGTCAACTGACAATCTAATCAATCAAGTGATCAACTGACCAATCTGATGAATCAAGTGGTCGACTGACCAATCTGATCAATCAAGTGGTCGACTGACCAATCTGATCAATCAAGTGGTCAACTGACCAATCTGATCAATCAAGTGGTCGATTGACCAATCTGATCAATCAAGTGGTCGATTGACCAATCTGATGAATCAAGTGGTCGATTGACCAATCTGATGAATCAAGTGGTCGACTGACCAATCTGATGAATCAAGTGGTCGACTGACCAATCTGATGAATCAAGTGGTCGATTGACCAATCTGATGAATCAAGTGGTCAACTGACCATCTGATCAATCAACTGGTCAACTGACCATCTGATCAATCAACTGGTCAACTGACCAATCTGATCAATCAACTGGTCGATTGACCAATCTGATCAATCAACTGGTCGATTGACCAATCTGATGACTCAAGTGGTCGATTGACCAATCTGATGAATCAAGTGGTCGACTGACCAATCTGATGAATCAAGTGGTCAACTGACCAATCTGATCAATCAAGTGGTCAACTGACCAATCTGATCAATCAACTGGTCGATTGACCAATCTGATGAATCAAGTGGTCGACTGACCAATCTGATGAATCAAGTGGTCGACTGACCAATCTGATGAATCAAGTGGTCGACTGACCAATCTGATGAATCAACTGATCGGCCAGAAACTAAATCTCCCATTAAAAAAAACTCCCCTTGGGTGCTTCAGTAGAAAGAGAAACAAGACAGTAAATTCAACAATCGATTAGTGCATAATACGGTAACGTAAGAAGCACTCTCTATAGGGCAGTTTTTATACGTATTCAATAGGTCCAACTGCAAGGTCCCTCTAGTTTTGAATTTTCTAGCCTTTGCACCTTTTTCTTAATCCGTCGATATTTCACTTGTCTCAATTATAAAGCAACACATTCTGACGATCTTCCGTCCTGTACTTGACGGAAATCCAGTATATTTTCAGGTGAACGGTCAACGGGCCAACCATCTCAAATACGAGCTCCACAAGGAAATGCAGAACGAACGTCAGGCGCAGGAGGAGCAAGCTCATCAGGCGGCCAAGCTTCGTTTTCACGAGCGGCAAGAAATCATCCAAGACACGCACCGAATACAACGTGAAGCGGTGGACGAAGGTCGGGCGTTCGCGCGGAACATCAAAGAACTCATCTTTGTAAGTACATAATAATATTCCCGTTTTTTTTCCTCAGCGTAATTCTAACTTTAATAGACAAGTTTCCGTTTCGCAGAAACTAAACGCGGAAAGCGGTTAGGTGCGACGAAATTACATGGAAGCTCTGGCGGACCGGCGCTAGTATTTCCGCCTGGAACAGGAAGAAGCCCTCGAGGAGGCGTATTTGGACCGGGAAACGTACAGCCGGAAAGCGGACCAGCTGCGACTGGAGAACACGATGCATCTGCAGCTCAATTTCGAGCGCAACTTTCACGACGTGAAGCGATATTTTCAGGAGCTCATCTCTCACAACCTCTCGATGATTGAGGAACTCACGAAGCAGTCGGGCAGTATGAAGAAGCACGCCAATCAGCTGGTCAGCCGGCTGAAAGAAATCCAGGAGCAGAACGAACGGTTTCGCGAGCCGATGCGGTTGCGGCAGCAGCAGTTGCTCGATTTGGAGAAACAGGTGGCGCTGCTTCACAAGGACGAGGCGGCCTTTTTTCGGGTGACCAAGGAGCTGGTCCACCTGAAGGCCGAACGGGCGGTGTTGAAGGACGAAATTGCAGCCGCAAAGGAAGAATTCGAAACGGTTATGCTCGTAAATTCATTTTCAGTTTGCGTCCTTAAGAGACTCAATCATGCAGTGCGGACATTGACCGGCACTACTAGTGCTGGGTGTACTGTACACCTTGATAAATTTTGGATGGCCAAAAAAGCGGTGTTTGATTTTAAACCTAATTTTTTCTGCGTCCAAACCTAATTTAAATAGAAAAATCCGATTTGTAAAAGCATCTTTTTATATAACGTAAAAAAATTGTCTTTTAATTAGAACTCGTATTTATATATTTTTTCAATTCAAAAATGTTGTTTAAGCAGCACTAATGCAAAGTAAAACCGTCACCCACTGTACCACACAACATGCACAATGCACAATGCACAATGCACAATGCACAATGCACAATGCTCGTCCTTGGATTGCTTCACAGACCGAGGCCGCCATAAAAGAAATCCGTCACAACTACGTCCCAGCATCCGTCGAGGCCAAGGCAATCATCGGTCTGGAGGCCAACATCGTCCGCGAGAAGGCATCCCAGCTGAAGTTCCAACTGGACCGGTTGAAGGGCGAGACGCGCATCCGAATGGCACAGGGCACTGGACTGCAGGCGCAGTTGTTTCTGCACCAGAGCGAATCCATTGACCGACAGTGTCTCCAGAACATCGCAATAAGGAACGAGCTTCAACAATCCGTCAACAAAATGACCAAGGTACGAGGTAAGGGCACTGGAATGGGTCACTTGACCATCTCGTACCCTGGAATGGGCCACCCTGGAATCACAACTTCCCCACAAGTTTTGGCTATCACCAAAATCCTAAGCGACAGAGAATAATCGATAATCCGGTGGAACGCGTCCCAGATAAGAAAAAAGTTGTGGGAACATGTTTAAAAAACGAAATGATTAGGCAGTTGGAAAAAGCACACTATACAGAACACTGACTATGCAGTGACTCTTCTGTTTTCGATTCATTCGCGACAGAGCGCCCCCTGCCGCCTGGTGGCCCATTCCAGGGTACGGAAATTCAACTAGCTCATTCTAGTGCCCTTCCCTCATACGGCTAACAGACTCAGGAAAACGACACACAAGATGATGCACATGTGTTATGACCGCTGCAATTTCTCCATGATAGGTTTACAACGACTCATTGAGAACAATAGCATACATGATAGAGAAATTCGAACTGCCGATCGAACAGGAGTTGCAGATGGAACAGGAGCTGCCGATGGAACAGGAACCGCCGATCGAACAGAAACTCCAGATGGAACAGGAACAGCCAATCGAACAGGAACCGCCGATCGAACAGGAACAGCCAATCGAACAGGAACCGCCGATCGAACAGGAACAGATCGACCTGACACGCCAATGGAATGCGACGTCGGACTGGCGGTGAAGCCGGCCGAAATCACCAGAATGCGACATGAAAAACCGAAGCGAATGCAGTCGCTTGAGGAAACTCACAAACACTATTAAAACAAATCAGGATGGGATATAGATTGTAAAAAACACAAGCTACAAATAAAGACTACATCAGTGACTCTTCCTCGACCAAGTCTCCGTAATAGGCCACCACGGTCTTGAGTTTCTTATTGAGAAAGTTCTGCTCCACTTCCATTTTCCCGCCTGGTCCAGCCAGAGACGCCAACTTCGGAAAACGAAAACAACGCTAATGTTAAAAGTTTACATGACAAACGGATCTATTTTGAAGTTACCTGTTCAACGGCGACATTGCGAGGAAGGAAGAACGCCACGTTCTCCGAGACTCTCCGAGCAGTCTCAAACACGCGGAATCCATTCAGCTCCATCTTCTCCAGGTCGTACGACTCGTGCTGCGCGTAATTCAGCCCACCCCACGGCGGACTGAGGAAGACCACGTCAGCCGACAAGGTCGGGGCAACTTTGAAGAAATCCCCCACGATGAACTCAATCCGGTCCAGGACGCCGTAGATGGCAGCATTCCGTTTGGCGTATTCAATCTTGACCGGGTCGATGTCGATTGCAATCACTGAAAGGGAGAGTAACATTGTCCAGCAAAAGCACAGAAAAGAAACAAGTTTGCAAGAACCGCGTTGACGCAACAATTGTGCGAAACCGTGAGGCTGGGGAGTAATGGTCCACTCCCCGGTACTATGAGGCCGTCATCATTTGATCTCGGTTGCTCCGGTTGAATCTCATCGAAACTCAGTAACAGAGCAACCGATCGACAAGATCGAACGAGACACACTGAAACCACAGCACAGTCTCTCTACCTCGTTCACATGTGAAGGCAAACTGGATGGCATTCCCGCCCACACCACAGAACGCATCCACAATGACGTCGCACCGGCACCGTTCCGCAATGTGCTCAGCAATCCTTTCCGGAGTGACCGAAAACCACGACTCTGAAAGGGAAAGACATGAACCGTAGCTGTCTTGTACACACGTGGCAAAAACCTCAGGCCAACCGAATTAAAGCCAACTTTTTACCGGTGTCCAGCAAAATGGGGTGGTCGGAGATTGGACCAAATTTGGCCAATGCGTGGTGCAGCTGTTTCTCACATCTCTTGATTCATTGATTTAACACCAGATCGCCAAAATAACTCAAAGTTAATCAATCAATCAAATGAGCAAAGATTGCGTGGTCAAAAACAGCTGCACACATTGGCCAAAATGGCTCAAACTCCGACCACCCCATTTTGCTGGGGTCCGGTAAAAAGTTTGCTTCAATTTGGTCGGCTTAAAGTTTTTGCCACGTGTGTATATAGTATCAGCATTGGTAATACAAGTACTCACCTTCGTCCATAAGAACGCCTTCTGTAAAACGAAAAACACAGTCAGATTAATCAGAAATCGCTCGGAAGCCAGTCTTCCTCCATTGACCTCCGTTGTGTTCATTTCTTACCGTCATATCGGGAGAAGAGTCGATACCGCTGGAACCAGTACTTCCACATCTTCTTATTCACTCTAATGTGGTACGGCATATCGTCGGTCTTGACTTCACCAATCTGCTTCAGCATCTTCTTCGGCATGCCGAGGTTGGCTTCCTCCTGAGCGTCTTCTCCATCGGCGGCCATTTCATCAGACGGACGCTTCTGCGATGTCGATGGGCTCTGATACTCGTTGCCGCGTCGCCAGAAATTGAGATACTTGGAGCGCTCACGAAGGTTCTTCTCCTTGAAGGTGACATGATGCGATCTCACGCCGGGCATTCCTTCAAACCTGAAGATAACGGTCAATAATATCGAGATAAACTTACTACGACAGTCATCAAATTGTGAGATGAGGACAGAAGCATCCGCTTACAAAGGAGTCTGACCGCCGCCCAGATTGAATCCCAAAAACTCGAACATCTTCTCCGTCTTCTGAGGGTCGTCTTGAGGCCGGGCATTCACGCCGCTCGTTCCCGATTTATGCTTCACAATGGGCATTTCAACGGGGCCTTCATCGTCGTCGTCATCCATGTCAGCATCATCGGGGACTGCTTTACTTGATCTCTCTTCAGTAAGCTTCTCCTGTTACAAGCACAAAAAGCGATTAGGTTGGCGTAGTGGTAGTGGTTGGTAGTGGTAGTGGTTGATAGTGGTTGATAGTGGTAGTGGTTGATAGTGGTAGTGGTTGATAGTGGTAGCGGTTGATAGTGGTAGTGGTTGGTAGTGGTAGTGGTTGATAGTGGTAGTGGTTGGCGTAGTGGTAGTGATTGGTAGTGGTTGGTAGTGGTTGGTAGTGGTTGGTAGTGGGTGGTAGTGGGTGGTAGTGGGTGGTAGTGGGTGGTAGTGGGTGGTAGTGGTTGGTAGTGGTTGGTAGTGGTTGGTAGTGGTAACTGATGCCAATGTCAGCGTCAAAAGCATGGCGAAGCTTCATTGTCTAGTGAAGAAACCCATAGGTATTGAAACTCTTTCTTTATCCCTTTCTTGTCTTGCGACCAGCAGGTTGGTCCCGCTGTAGTCTTCGAGAAAGGTTAAAAGAGAACCAAAAGTCTCCCCCCCCCGTGCCAGCAATTAAATTTTGTACCTGTTCCGAATTAAGTTTGTCACGGTTGGTCGAAGCAGGCTTAGAAACTTCCGCTTTTGAGTTGGAAACGGAAGGAATCACCTAGAGGAATGGACAACAAAGAATTATGCACACGGGAGAGTGTGTTTTCTGTCAGCGTCAAAAGCATGGCGAAAATCCATGCATGGAGGAACCCATAGGTATTGACAATCGTTTCTATCACTTTCCCGTCTTACGAACAGCAAGTTAAACCTGCTGCCGTCTTCGGGAAAGGTGTGAGTGCTCGAATAACCACAAGTGAGATTGGCGCACGCCTTCAGCAATTACCTGTGAAGCCCCGGCTGCAGTAGAAAATTCCTCATCGAAGGATGATTTATCTGTAGAAGCGGATGGAAGAGCCTGCAACAATACGGAAGCAAATGACAATTGAAGCTACAAAAAAGAGCATTAAATCAAGCGATCAATCAATGTTAGCATCAAACACATGGCGAAACCCATTGCGTAATGAAGAAACCCAGACACAGAACATACACGGCTTGTCTTGTTGTTTTCGAGAAAGGTTAAATCGTTAATATATCCACCAATCAGCCGAACTGTTCCATGTGAAATCAGACAGCAAAGCGACATTTACCGGTGATGATGTTTCCGGCATCCTTGACGCGACAGTCGGCCGATGTTGCCCTCGCATTCCTCTCCTGCCTCGCCCACCGTTGTGCGGCATTGTCTGCCAAGGGAAAACCGCATCATGAAATCAAAACACGCACACCAGTCAATCGGATCCAGAAACGGGGGATCAAAATCATCGCGACCCACACTGTGGTGGAAGATTTAACTAAATTCTACATTAAATTCTACATTAAATTCTGTTTAAACATTGCCTCACTTCCTTCACCTGAAATTCGCCGCGCGGTCTACTTTAATCTTTCAATTTCTTTTCAACAAATAAACGGCGTAGAATAACGCGAAGGGATTTTTGCTCACCGATTTTAAGTATTCACTGTCAGCAGGCTCCTCGACGCTTTCCACTTCGCCCTCCGCCGCCACATTATCCATTTCGTCATCGTAAATCAATCCGTCATCCTTGAAATCAGCTTCGTCGAAATCCTCCTCGATGGGGAAATCCGGAGACGAGGGACGGTGATCGTCGGCATTGCTGCTTCCCTCGCCGATTTCATCAAGAGCTCCCTCATCATCAACAACTAAATCGGTCCGTTCCAGCAGCACCAGCGGAGCGGCCCGTTCCGCTCGCTCCGCCCCTTTACCGGCAACTAGCTCATCAACCGCTTTCAGCATGAACGACCGATATTCCTTCACAAATACGCTTTCGTAGTTTTCCTTCCACAGATCGTCCCAAGAAATCTCTTCCAGAGGGTTTTCGTCTGCAAAAAAACAGAAGGATGTGAAAAGACCTTCAAGAAGATTCAGATCTCTAGTCGATCTTTCCATCAGTCACACAGCTGCGCCGAAGTAACTTCGAGGGTTTTGGCAAGCGGTGTGGGTCACTTGAGATCTTATTTTTTTCCAAGGCGTCGTTGACCGTTTATTGAACGTAACAATTGTGCCACGGAACACCAAATATCATCAGTCACTCATTTATGAATTTTGGTACAACCATAACTTTAATATGATCTTCAGAATAGCGCCAGAGTGGAATTTGAAAGATTTGAAATTGTTATTGTCCCACACGGCATGCCAAAACCCAAACAACCACATTCAAAGTACTGTATTTCTGCGATAGATAGCGACAGCGTACGAGCTGTGCAACGTTTAATCGGCCACGCGGCGCTTGTGCTGTGTGTATGGTGCACAGAGCCCGTGCACACGTTCCATTGCAGTACGACTGTCGCTATCTATCGCGGAATACAGTAACCAGCTGTACTGATTCCAGTCACGAAAAGTTCATTAATCAAGCAACGACTGCCAATAAAGAAGCTTGTAAGACACCCGTTTTTGTTTGTGATGCAGAACTTAACGCCAGCTTGAGGGTCAGATAACGCTCGAACTCTATGCTTACCATGATCATAAACCCTGGAAGGTTCTCCGACGTCCATATTCTGGAAGTCCGAGCAGAGCTTCTTCATGTAATCCGGATTCACATAGTCGCCGTATTTTTCAATCCAGCTGTCCAACACCAACTTCTGCCCGTTTTCGCTCCAATAGCGATCCCAATCTATTGGGATCAATCAATCAATCAATTTTATCAAGATGTCAATTTCAGTTCCTTAAAAATAATGTGGCAATAGTAATCAGGTAACCTGGCAAAAACCTTGCGCTGACAGAATTAAGCACTTTAACTCGGGGCTGTGTAAACAGCCATGCAACGAGTGTAATGGCTTGACTCGGTTAGCGCAAAGCTTTTAGCATGTGTGTATTCTTACCGGCAGCCGCCAGGGCGTAGTTGTTCTTAGACCGGTCGACCACTGGCTGCCAATTTCCCGGCACCGGGGCCAGAAACACTTCCTTTGGTACTCGCAGGGGACGTTCCTCGCGAATTGGGGCTACAGGAATCTGGAGTTTGTCCTACATTGGAAGTTCAATAGTTAAATATTCTGATTGAACACTTGACTGCTTGATTGACTGGTTGATTGATTGACTGGTTGATTGATTGAACACTTGATTGCTTGCTTGCTTGATTGATTGATGATTTGAATGAATAAGCCCGGCTAATTTGATTATTTACCTTGTCCAGATCAAATGGAGAATGAAGAAACCCGAGCGGCAATCCCAACGATTTCAGCACTTCAGCATCGTTCGCGAATTCGCCCTCAAACGGAATCAGCGGCTTGGCTGCACGCATCGGGTTCGGCAACCGATCCACCGGGAAACCCGACCCAGCACTGTACTCATTCTCATCGATATCCGCGCCGAAAGTATCCAAATCCAAGCCGCCCTCATTTCCGGAATCGTCGCCGCCAGTTTCGGCGGACGGATCCACAGCCTTCCGTTTCATTTTAGCTTGGGGAAATGGTTTCCAGAGCAGGTCTTGATCGCTGCAAATAGATCATGCAGTCAATCAATCAATCAAGGCATCATTGTAATGGTCTGACTGTAATGGTCTGATGCTGACTTGACATCAGCATGTTCTGACTGTAATGGTCTGACTCCTGACATCAGTTGCAAAATTGTGAGACTCAAATGGACTTTGTAGCCAATCAATCGAAATACTTCAATCGATCAATCAATCACCACGACGAATATACCGGCCTTGGTATAGTTTACCTAAATCATACAATCAATCAACCATTGAGCGACAGCATGCTGTGCGAGGAAAAGGATGAGAGAGCTGCGAGAAAACTCACTTGCAAAATAGTCGGGTGCAGTGACACATGATCTTCTGCTCTTCCTTCCGCGTCGGGGTTTTGTTGGAGAGCCCCGGCGGATCGGGAATTGAAGAGAGACTGGGATTTTGTTGTTGCGGACCGAGGTAGAGTGTGACTTCCGCAAGACGTCTCCAGCGCAGATCCTTCGTGTCGTATTCGCTCTCAATGTCGTCTCGATCCGTGGATTTCTGACCGGTGTTGCCGTCTTTCTTGTTCCCCATTATTAGTTATCTAAATCTGAAACGGAATGCAGAAAATTTTTCGGTCAACAGTAGAAGTGCGAAGTCTCAACGTTAAATTGTTGAGTTGAGAGAAGTAGAAAATGAAGCAAAATAGAACAAATGAGAACCATGATCGCATGAAAAGAACATACCTTGTTAGCGCGCGAACAAGGCTTGTTGTTCCAACACGGTTCGGTCGGTCGATTTCTTGATTTTATGAAAAGAACATGCCTTGTTCGGTCGCGAACAAGGCTTGTTGTTCCAACACGGTTCGCTCGGTCGATTTCTTGATTTCATGAAAAGAACATGCCTTGTTCGGTCGCGAACAAGGTTTATTGGTCAAACACAGTTCATTTGATTGAATATTTGATTGTGTGAAACAATATGCTTTGGTTGCAGCTAAAAACTCCTTAACAGAAGGACACTCTCTGAAGCATTGTAAAAGTTTGTGCTCCACCACTATCCAATCCTTGATGGGGGAAGCGGCAACTCCATTCCGAAGGCTTCCCTTGCAGAACAATCGGAGACAGTGACAGAAAGAACAAACAGAGATGCTTGCGGAACAAAACGGAAGTCGTACTACAGAACAAATGGGATGCTGTTTGTTACTGTAAATGACATTGAGACATTCCTAACACGTCCTCTCAGCTCAAGAAGGATCGGATAGATTACACAGGTCACATGTGGTCCGTGATGGACACGGGCTTCATTTCGTAATCGTAGCTGATTCTGTTGTGAGGTGGAATTAGTGGCAGCCGAATCTGTCGAGAGCTCAACCGATCTTCATGGAATGATGTTCCGTGGGCTGCAATCAACGGCAAGATTCAGTACACTGGAGGGTCTGGGGTCGGGGTATGGACAAAAGGGGCAGAGCAGGGGGTGGTCAGGTGGTTGAGTACACTGGAGGGTCCGGGGTATGGACAAAAGGGGCAGAGCAGGGGGTGGTCAGATGGTTGGGTACACTGGAGGGTCCGGGGTATGGACAAAAGGGGCGGAGCAGGGGTGGTCAGGTGGCTGATTGTTCGATTGTTTGAAAACCACCCTCTGCCCCGCCCCTTCTGCCTATTCCCCGGACCTGCCAGTCTACGCAATCTTGTCGTTGACTGTATACTGTAAATGTACACTCACGGATAGAGTGCTTGGCTGATCGAATCAAGCCTTTTAACTCGATTGTTGCATTGTTTCCATGGACTGGCCGAGTGAAATGGCTTGACTCGGGTAGCTTCGTATTCTCTCCGTGTGTGTACACCCGTTCAGGATTCGACTGTACCGGAACGTGGCACGCCGGACAATACTGGGCAGTACATGTACATGTAGGATCCCATTTTCGCATGCACATTTGCGCACTGCTCTTTATAAAGTGGTGGAATCGCGGATTATCACGCACACCCACGAGTGCTCTGTCTGTCTAATTTTCCAGGTTTACAGGCACAATATACTGTAGAGACTCGACCATTTGGTGTCAATTTTTAGACCCACCCGTATATTATGCCTGCACTCACTGTGCTATTATACGACGGTCATTAAACACTGGCACCAAGTGATCGAGATTCAACAGTGTATAAGGTTTATATATAGAAATACAGACTGGGGATCACGGAGCACGGGATGACTCCGCGAAAAAGCTTGAATCACCCTATCGGTTTTGGTAAGAGGCACACGTATGTCTTGATCCTGCGGTCACAGGAAGATAAATTGAACTCCCAAGTAATCATGAAGTCACACAGAAGAGTGTGTGCACGCTGTTATCCTGTGATAGCTGTATAGAAACGCGGTTCGCCGGAAGTTCTCCCGGAACACGTCTCGACCAGAGCTATGGGACTTTTCTCTTGGAAACCTTTTCCAGCTGAGGTTCTAGTGACTCTTATGATATCGCAAATGCTGCCGGTTTCACAAGTCAAGGCAGCCAACTTCACAGTGGAAATTATCTCACCGGCCACTCCGGGTGAGGTCGCGGCGAGCTCCATGTCATTCACCGCGCCGGCCTACGACCTTGCGGTGCACGAACTCCGACGGGACTACTCGGAGGACTTTCAAATACGCCTGACCTACCTTGTCAATAGCAGCGTAGTTAAGAGCTGCGACGATGCCATTGCTAACGTTGACGGAATGCTCGCGCAATATTATTACAGCCGAACCACCGTCAGCAACCTCACGGTCCTTGCTTTTCCAGGTGAGCGGCGAACTATTTAGGTAGTTGTGCATGTGCATGTGCGTGTGCGTGTGCGTGTGCGTGTACATGTGCGTGTGCGTGTGGGTGTGCGCGTGCGCGTTCATATGCATGTGCGTGTGGGTGGGTGTGCGTGTGCGTGTGCATGTGCGTGTGCGTGTGCGTGTGCGTGTGCGTGCGTGTGCTTGTGTGTGTGCGTATGCTTGTGCGCGTGCGCGTTCATGTGCATGTGCGTGGACGTGTGCGTATGGGTGTGCGTGTGTGTGTGCTTGTGTGTGTGCGTGTGCGTGTGCGTGCGGCTACACTGATCACATAACTAAGTTCTCGAGATGGACGTTGGAGAATACTTTCAGGATGTGCGAAGGAAGGAGTTTCCGTGGCGAGAATCGCGGCCGGATTGAACCACCTGGTCATGCTGGGGTGATTACAGTAATTCACTTTATCCCTAGTAACAATCTGCTACTAAACAATATCCTTCTATAGTATTATAACAAAGTATGTTTATAATACAAAATTTAGGTAGCTGAAATATAAATAGTAGCAGTATAATATATTATTGAAGCAAAATTAAAATAAAAATAAAAATAAAATTTTATCAAATATAATCGTTGATGTGAACGACTTCTATAAATACCAGTAGTGAGAGAATTTTTCCGGTAAAAAATCATTGTTTTTCTGCAACCTTTGCTTTTGAAACTTTATTATTAGGCAAAAAATAGATTATAGACGGTTTTTATAGACGGTGTCACATGCAAAATATATCTATACATATTCGTATCTATAGTATCCCTTTATATACAATCATTATATATAGTTACTTTATATAGTTACTTTATAGAGCCACTATCACTATAAAAGCTTCTTATAATATCGTCCTTTGCAGTTCGTATGCTGACATAGTTTTTCGTGATCGTGAGCTTTACCCCAATGTCATTCAAGCGAGTGCTGTGATGGCTCGCCCCATCATCAGCTCCATTTCCTCCTTCCTGGCAGAGTACAGCTGGCGGACGGTGTATTTCGTTGCGGACACTGTCGGTGTTAGTGGGTTCTTCGCCATAGTTGGGTCGTCCACCGTCGCGTCGCATTTGCGCGCCGGTAAATGCACGGTGTATCTTGACCTGGTGGACAGCTCACTGGTTGCTGCCAATCCGTTCGTCGGCCTGCTCAGTAAAATTCGGAAAGTTGCCCGAAGTAAGTCAACACGGTATTCGACAATCATTAAAATACATTGAACGTGGATAGATCAGGTCATGAGATGTCTCTTTGATGAATGTCCACTGTAGTTGTCACTTTCTGGGGTCATGCGCTGTCCCTTCGGAAATTCATGGTAGGCTTGCTTGCTCTACCAATATGTTAATTAAGGTGTACTATAGGTATACTATAGCCTATAGGTATGCTATAGATATACTATAGGTATACTATACTGTAGGTATACTATAGGTATAGTATACTATAGGTTACTATACTGTAGGTATACTATACTGTAGGTATACTATACTGTAGGTATACTATACTATAGGTTACTATACTATAGGTATACTATGGGTATACTATACTGTAGGTATACTATGGGTATAGTATAAGTATAGTATAGGTATAGTATATGTGTAGTATAGGTATAGTATAGGTATACCTCATTGAGTTGTGCATTAAGCTGTTATTATTACGCTTGATCTGCTGATTGTTTTGACCTTTTGCTGATAGATTACCGCATTCCGTGCTAACATGACAGGAAGCGAATACGTAAGTGTGTGGGTCCACTTACCATTAGCGACGATAGACTGATGATATATATAATCTAAGTCAGCTCTAATGAGTGTTTGTAGGGATGACAAAACTAAACTACCATAAACTAAAAAAAACTTGAGCTTAAGCTAAACAAGAATTTCTTGGCTTTCTTTTCTTTTTAGTTGACTAAAAAACTAAACTAAAAGTTTTAGCTACTAAAACCTTAAACGAGGAGAACTAAAACAAAACTAAAATTATTTAAATAATTTGATTAAGTTTAGACTAAACATTTCTAGTTACTAAACGAAAAAAAAAACGAAAATCATCAGTAACTAATTTATAGTTTACTAAAAAATTAATTAATTTACTCATTTTAATTTTATCACTAATTATTTGCATCGGCCTGCGCATGAAAGTGCTTGACATCTGAACCTGTTAAATCTGTTAAGGTGTATCTGTTTCTGGACGTGTATGAGTATCCGACATGGCTGTATGGTAACGCGACATGGCAAAACTTTGATAAAGATGACGAGGTAAATGTTTTTTTTTACGAAGTCGTCGCTACAATTCAAATGAATAAGAATATTTGTATATTTAATATATTTAAATGATTTTTTTAGGATGCTTTCTCGGCTTATCAAGCGCTTTTTGTAATCTCCCCAACTCCAACTGTTACTGCGCATCACGCCATATCCACACGAGAAAGGATTCTGCAAGAGCTGGTCCGGCGGGCCAAACACGACTACGGATACTCCTACTTGAAGAATGAAACGGTTCGATTTCTCATATTACAAATTTAATGCATTAAATTTTATTTCCAAAACCGATTTCTCATATTACAAATTTAATGCATTAAATTTTATTTCCAAAACCGATTTCTCAGATTACAAATTTAATGCATTAAATTTTATTTCCAAAACCGATTTCTCAGATTACAAATTTATTACATTAAATTTTATTTCCAAAACCGATTTCTCATATTACAAAGTTAATGCATTAAACGTTGTACCTCTTCGTTTGTGTCTATCTTCTATACAGCCGACGCCCACAGTACTCTCAAATTATGCCACTTTGAAGATCCTAGGCGAAGTGAGTGTGACAATTGACGCTGCGCAGTTTTATCATGCCTTAACGTGCCGAACTCCGGAGTGCTGTGACTGTCTGACATTTGTCTGACATTTGTGTGAAAGGTATTGAGGCCACTTTTGAGGGACAACAGCACTTCCGGCTCCATAGACACGGCTGTGCTCGTGCGCAACATAATAGATCACACGTTCAATACGACTGCGGGGACCTTCTCTTTTGACTCCGCGGGTGAGAGGATAATCCCGTTCGACGTGAAGCAGCTTAACACAACAACCGGCGGGTTTGATGTGAGCATCACTATACTTTGTCAAGTGAAGTAAGCGACAGAATTTATTCTAATAGAGTGTCCCGGAAATGGGCAAAAGGGGCGGGGCAGGAGACATTCTTGAACAATCGACCAATCAACCAGCCGAGCTCTGGTGGATAATACTTGAACAATCAACCAATCAATCAGCAGAGCTCTCCAGCAATCGGAGCGGAGTTGATTGGTTGATTGTTTAAGTATTATCCCTGCCCCGCCCCTTTTGCCCATTTCCGGGACTCTCCATTTAGATTCAATTCTGTCGCTTACTGGATATCAGTCAGAGCATGACACCTCCGCAGACAATGAAAGGAAAAGGGGATGAATTTTCAGACCGTGTTGCGACAAAACCCGAAGAACCTGCTGAGGTTTCTCACGGTTCGTCAAGTCATCTGGAGGGGCGGAGAACCCCCGCTTGACGAACCGATCTGTGGGTTCTCCGGCCACATCGGACCGTGTGCGGACAAAGGTACTGACGTCGCGCTGATCGCAGGCGTCACGGTCTTCGGCCTAGGAGTTATCACCACTGCGATAATTTATTATGTTTTAAGGTTAGTTATACTCCCTCTGAAGTTTTATAAAGTGGGACGTGGTATTTCGTGAAGGTCATGCGAGGGGCACTCCAAAAGTCACTTACCGGCAAAATAAGTTTTTTGTTCATCATAAATATGGGACTATCTCAAAAAAATAGTGAGGGGCGACTCTGAATTTGACCTTTGAAAATCTTTCCAAGTCATTATTATTGCAGACTCATGCTAACTTGTTTTAAAGGGACTAATATGCAGGCAAACATATTTAGTGATAGAAACTTTATGAGATTTCATCTGTCGATAAAAATTTCACCAATTTCAGTGCTAAAACAGCTTTGATTTAGTTACAAATCAATCAATCAAGCAAAAGTAAAGCACTTCGCATGATTTCATGCCGGCACGGTTCGGCCCGTCGACCTAACCTATTCTTCGCCTTGCCGGAACCATTAATTAGCTCAATTGTATTAATTAGCTCTCTGATTAGGGTGTTTACGTCAATAAGGAAAATTTTCTGACCGTTCGTCATGGAATGGCTGAGACGCGTGTGAGTCGCTGGGCATAACTCACGTTTACACTGCGGTCAACTACTCTCCGCTAGAGAAATATCTTCCCCCTAGGCCTTTGGCCGTAATCCAACAAAACTTTTAGAAATAATGTAGAAGTGGCTGACCTAAATACTTGCAATACCAGAGTTGGAACGAACCTCCTAGTCACGTTTATACATGACCAAGTGTCAAGACTTTTGGAGTGCCCCTCGTATACACATGCATTGATACACAGTCAACGACAAGATTGAGTACAATGGAGGGTCCGGGGAAATGGGCAAAAGAGGCGGGGCAGGGGATGGTTTTCAAACAATCGAACAATCAACCACTTGACCTGCAACGGTTGCTTTGTTCCTGCTTTGTTCCATTTTCAAACGTGCCACCCCCTGCTCCGCCCCTTTTGTCCATTTCCCGGACCCTCCAGTGTACTCAACCACCTGACCACCCCCGGCTCCGCTCCTTTTGTACATTCCCCGGACCCTCCAGTGTGCTCAACCACCTGACCACCCCCTGCTCCGCCCCTTTTACCCATTCCCCGGACCCTCCAGTGTGCTCAATCTTGTCGTTGATTGTAGTGTGCAGTAATGTGTCTTTGTCTGACGCAGGGATCTGGCACGTGGCATTGGGCGGGACGTGTTGTTTAGCAGTTTTGACATCACGTCCGACCTCATGATGCGTCGCGATTCTGGTCGTAGTCTGACAACGCATAATATGATTCCGCGAAAGAGCGCGATTGAATTCATGCTTTATTAAAGCTGGAAGGAAAAGTGTGAGCATTTAGCATTAAGTGAAAAGTGTGAGCATTTTTATCTCCGATTCCGATCAACGTAAGTAAGACCACAACAAAGGAAAAAAACTTTCTCGACCAATTCGATGATATATGTAAATTGTTTTTATTGACCGCTTCATATTACAAAAACATATTGAACCGAGCGTGACAGGGGTTTTTAGTGCAATTATAGACGGCAGAAGTGTTGATACAAAACATTCACGGGTATACTACTAACGTGATTATATTACAGCGCAAACCAAGTTAGGCCATCTTCCTAGATCAGTAATTGACTCTTCGCTGCTCTTTCACCAACCAGCCACGTCGCCGTTCTTTCGATTCTCCGCTTTCACATAATCCGTCAGTGGCTGGAAAAACTCCAAAAGCGGCGCGGCGTCCATGACGCGTGAACCGGTAATTTTTTCCATTGCGACTGGCCAGGACTGGGATGATCCCAGCGACAACATTGAACTTGACGGAACAGACAAAAAAAGATGCTGAAATTGAACCGTTGCTTAAACCACAAGCGTTTGTTTTACGCACCTCAAAAGTTCTCCCGCTTTTTTCGACTGATTAATGTCACACTGATACAGCGGTCCAGCGTGTCCGGAAGCGTCACACAACGCTTTGTGGAATTGGAATTGGATCACAAAGCTGATAAAGTACCGCATATATCTGTAACAACACACAATTATTTCTGATTTACGGTATATGTTATTTATTAATTAGAATGGTTCATGCTATTCGTACTCCACATCGGCGTCAATGTGATATTTCGCACCGGGATCGAAGTCATCTTCCGTTCGTGGCACCCCGGGGATTATTCCTTGATACTCCAGTCTGTACGCATCAAACCGGTTATCGATAAGTAAATCAGGCAAACTGACTGTTGCCGTACAGTAAGCGACAGAATTTAATCTAACGGAGGGTCTCGGAAATGGGCAAAAGGGGCGGGGCAGGTGTAGTACTTGAACAATCAACCAATCAATCACGGGGACTCCAAAGCAATCGGAACACAGTTGATTGGTTGATTGTTTACTTATCACTACAGTATCACTACAAACTGACTGGCCGTACAAAAAGTGATAGAATTGATTTAACGGAGGGTCCCGGAAATGGGCTAAAGGGGTGGGGCAGGGGTGGAATTCCGCTGGTTGATTGGTTGATTGTTCAAGTATTACCCCTGCTACGCCCCTTTTTGCCCATTTCCGGGACCCTTCATTAGATTAAATTCAGTCGCTTATTGTATGAGCGTTTACTTACACGTAATTCCACCATCCGGAATTCAGTTCGTTAGTTCCGATTTTACCGGAAAATACGTCATATCGATAGCGATCCATGATGTAGGCGAATGGGAGGAAGGCAATTTTCTCCAACGCAGTGCTGAACATGTAGTTCAGATCACTTTCTGGAATATTATTTCTTAAAATTAATTGTATGGCAAGCGATCGAATTCAGCTGGACAATGGGCACTATTTAAGCGCGTACTGCACGCACCTCAATCATCGTTGTTGTTCTTCAAAAGTCCCAACCAGGACAAATGTTTCGGTGTCTTGACGCTCAAGGCCAGAGTATCCCCGACTTCAAAATCAAGGCAGAAACCGTTTTTGCGATGAGATTGAATGTAAATGGATGTGATCTAGCACTTGAATTCTCAACCGATGGTCTTGCGTACCAGCTTCGTGAAAACCAGAGTTCGCCCCGTCTCGGAAAACCAATAGCTGATCTGCATATTGCAGAAAGTACTGAAATACCACCAAAAGCAACATGAATGGATGTGCGAGGAACCCAGGAACCCAGGACACCGCGTCGCGAACCTGGATGTGACCCATTTCGTGATGAATGGTGATTAAGTCGTCCATATTGACTTCCGTGCACATTTTAATCCTGAAAAGAAGGAATCAGCTGAAAGACAGTCGGCAGGAAGGTCCAGAGATGTGCCGATATAGATTTGTAGCGTCCGCTACGCTACTGATACGCTAACCTAATGGTCCGCTCCGCAACCGCTACGCGACTGTTAGGACTCAAATTTCCCGATACGCTGACTTTCAGTAAATCCGATAAATGTATTATCCGAAAGCTTTCTAGAAGTAAACCTTTTTTTCTGATTTTTTTATGCAGCAAAGCAAAACCCGAAAGAAAACTTAAACGACAGTTGTTGTTAAACTAGGTATATTTCAATCTTATTCAAGATAGCCAAGAACGGTCTTTTACTTTTACAGTCTTTCGCGGTAATGACAAATATTTTCATTTTATTGAAAATCTAAAACATTCGAGATTGTTTATTGCATTTCAAGTCAGTTCTATTAATGGTTAGGGTTTTATTTACTGGTACATTCAAATTTTGCTCAACGAATTAAATATAATTCAATAAAGTGTTCAAAAATCCCGATATTTCCTGTCCGGTAAAACGCCGATACGCTACCGCTCTACTAAACCCGCTACAACGCACCCGCTCCTCTAAACCCGCTACAACGCACCCGCTCTACTAAACTCGCTATAACGCACCCGCTCCGCTAAACCCGCTACAACACAGCCGCTCCGCTAAACCCGCTACAACGCACCCGCTCCGCTAAACCCGCTACAACGCACCCGCTCCGCTAAACCCGCTACAACGCACCCGCTCCGCTAAACCTGTTTATTTATCGGGTTTATTGGGAATATCGGAATTAGTGGGAGTTCCGATAGATTATCAGCAGATCTTATCCAGAAACACAGGGTAATGCTTAACAGTACAGGAGATCAATCTGCGCGCGTAAGTACACGAGGGGCACCCTATTTTTTGTGAAGAGTCTATCAATTATTCAAACCAACTAGCTTCTAATTCCTATTAACTCAACCTTAGATGACTTATGGAAAAATTTTGAATCAAGGGAAACTATGTCGCAAAAAATAAAAAATAATCTTTTGTTAGGCGCACAGCGGAGAGCTGTCTGCATTCTGACGGCCACTTTTTCCCCCTCTTAATCATTTGATTTCGCACTGGCATCAAATTAGAACCAACTAAAAAAATCAAGGATCCGCAATCCTTCAAAAAGTACAAAAAATAAAATTTTGAAAATAACAGTTGTCACACAGATCTAATCTGAACTCCGTGAGGCACAGGGAAACTTTTTTTGTCCATTAAATTTACGGGTTGAAAGTGAAATCCCTCTGCCCCATACTCCTTGCTTTGAAGATCTACTTTCCTAGATCTAACAGAAAACAGAATTGCAGAAGTGGGGCTTTTGTGAACTGCCAAACTGCAAACTTGTGAAAGAGGTAAAATTAGAATTTCAAATTGTCTGGTGATGAGGGCTCCCAAAATTCCTGCTCGATAAAGCCCGGGCCAACTGCGATTCGATTCTGCGCACCCAGAATGACAGTTGAACAAACTGCATTCAGTTTTTGGAAGAGCATGTTTGTGAGGGCTTTCGCATAATTGGGAGTTACTTTTGCCCAAGTTGAAGGGAAAAAGTTTCGGGAAACGCACCAAGATGGCTTAATTCAGGTCGTTCATTCTCTTCCATGTTTCTCATCGATCTCAACAAATGTTCACACCTCAGTTTCGCGGTAAAATCAATTTTTTGGCTGACGAATAAAAGCACGCCTCGTGGCCTATCCGTGAAACAGTTGAAGGAGAAAGAATGGCGAAGAAAGTGTCCACGGCATGAAACGGTTCAGAAGCTTCTCTCGATGCGAGAGCTCCTCTTGCAGACCGAATAGTCCCAGAATGTTTGTCCAACCCTTCCACTTAATAACCCTAATTGCAGGATAGCACTGGATAGGCCATTGTCTCCCTCAAATGTTTGGTGCAAGCGGACAATAGATTTCTTGTATGGAAGACTATTAAAACCCTTGAAGAAGATGGTCGAGTAGAACCGAAAATGCGTTTACTTATGCAACAGCTGATTGCGTGTGTCAGCTGTCGAAAGTAGCCTGCGTCCGCTTGCCATGCTTCTCTTCCCTCTTTCTCGCACTGATACATTTTTTTAAAATACAAATCAGCCGTCGTCCCTCTACTTTTTGATGTGTTCAAAATATTGTTAATCCTTCATCTTATTTAAAAAAATGGGGTGACATTACTTTCAGTATGCCCCTCGTACGAACCTCACATCGCCGGTACGGTAGAAATCCCAGGCCGACGCATGGCATACAACCTCGCGACCGTCCTTCGGCTTGACAAACAGCGACTTTTCCCAAAAGATCTCCGGCATTGGTTTCAAGCCCAGCTCAATTTGAAACTGCTCTGACAGATGGAACATCTTGTCGACGGTGTAATTTTGCCTTTTCATCTCATCCGTCACGTCCAGCAACGGCTTAGCCGGGAACAGCTGCGTGAAGTTCAACATGTTCGTCCATTCTTGCGAAAACATATCACCTGACAATGAGAGGGACCAGAAAACAGCTTCAACTTGTCGTTCTATAAAAAAAGACATCAGTGCAGTGCTCTATACCGATAAGATGCGCAGGGATGGGCCCAGTGGGGGATAAGTGTTCAAGCGGCAATCTGTTGATCAACTTCCGCCGGACGTAGGCGTGCAATTCGCCGTAGATCGGCTTAATTTGTAGCCAAATATCGTTGAGATTTTTTAGGAAGTCGCTGTCCGTATAGCCGGCGTTCTCGTCGGTGTATTCGCTGCGCCAGTACTGCCCATTGTCGTTGTACCCTTTAAAAATGGATCGAGAACAACCGCATGTAGTCATATATGTTCTTACCTGTACACTACACTACACATTTGCTTTTAATGCCTATGTGCCCAAGTTAAAGCCAGCCTTTAAGCTTTGGCCCAGCAATGTAGGGTGGTCCGAGTTCGAGCCAATCCAGCTAATTCGAGCAGCTGCTTTTTGATCGATCAATTGATTGAGTAAATTTATCCTTTGGTGATCAAACGTTCTTGATTGATTTCTTGGACGTTTTTCAATCTCTAAATATCCCAGCCTAGTAAGCCAGGACCTGTAACACCGACCAAAGTTAGATTTTGTATATTAATATGTTTTTTTCTGAGTTTACTTCGTTCTGTTCTCCGATGGTTGGGGGAGTTCAATCAATAATCAATCAATAGTTCGAAAGCAACCGCACGCGGTAGCTGCAATTGGCTCGAATTCGGACCTCCCTGTTTTTTTGGGCCAAAGCTTAAAGGGTGGCTTCAACTTGGACACAGGCATTAAAAACAAGGGCAAGATTCCTCGTACCGGTTAATTTGGCGGCTTTATTTTTGAGTTGGATGTAGCGGATGTAGTCCTTGCGAACCTTCTTGCCACTCACATCTCTCCAGGCTTTCCAAACGTATTGACGCTTTTTCGCGTCCCACGTAGAGTTCTTCATGAAATTGATTAAGTCTGTAAGAGACAAACCAACTCCCTTGCACGCATTCTTCGATGAGGTTCGCTTAGCCAATTGGCACTGACCCGGGTCGAGGGGCAGTTTCTTCGACTCTTCACAATTTGTCGGGTCCTCCAGGGACACCTCGTTGGCGTCGGCATTGGGATCGAAGCAGATCGTGGCGGTCGAATAGACCGATTCCATGCCGTTGACGATCGTGACGAGCTCCGTCAATTCTGCCGGGTCCAGCGAGGCGTCGCCCAATTCCTTCCCCTCCCTCTGAGCCTTTTTCATCTGGGTGTCTTCGCTTTTAGAAAGGTCAAACTTGGCTGCTATCTTCGCGACCAATCTAGTCAGATTGGCAGAAGCTTGGGATGACTCGATCTGAAACACGCGAAATCGAGTTGAGTTAACTATTCTTCAGTAAGCGACAGAATTCAGTTTAACACAGGGTCCCGAAAATGAGCAAAAGAGGCGGGGCAGGTGTGGAGCTCCGCTGGTTGACTGGTTGATTGTTTCATTATTACCCCTGCCCCGCCCCTTTTGCCCATTTCCGAGACCCTTGGAAGCTTGGGATGACTCGATCTGAAACACGCGAAATCGAGTTGAGTTAAACTATACATGTAGAGTCTCGACAACTTGGTGCCAATTTTTAGACCCACACGTATATTATGCCTGCACACACTGTGCTGCAGTCATAATACACACATGGCCACAATTTTGGGTGGCAGAGTTGGAGCCATCAGGGTGGTCTGAGTTTGAGCCACTCTTAGCTAGAGCTTGCCACTGCTTTCTCTGATTTAATGCTCGCGGTGACTTAATTCGGCTCGAACTCGAACTACCCTTTTGGCTTGAAATCTGCCACCCAAAATTGTGGCCATGTTTGTATATGGGGGTCATTAAGAACTAGCACCAAGTGGTCGAGACTCTACAGTACAATACACAGCGGACTTAACGGGACGACTGCAAAATTGGGAAGTCAAATTCTCTTGAGGAATTTGCAAGTGCATTTTTTTTAACTCGACTCAAGAGCGTGATGAATCTCTGCTTTAATGTTAATATGCGTGGAGGATCGGAAAAACCATGTTAGTATTATTATCGTACTATTATCGTACTACTGTAATACGGTACTACTGTACTGACATAACACTATTATAATTGTCTGCAGACATATTAACTCGCCATGTCCTGTACGGGCTACTGCGCGTGCTCAAGCTTATGTGGCTAATATTTTATCTCTAATTGAAAATGTACACGGTGAGACCTGAAGTTAATAAATTAGCTATGCCGCACCTTCCGAGAAGGTATAATTAATTACATATCTGAAAATCAAGGTATATGCGACGGTTGCTTGTGCTGGTAAAGAGGTCAGAGTGCACGTACAGCGCAAGCTGTGGCAGTCTCAAAGTGAACATACAGGGTCCACCACGAACATTGAGCAGTTTTCAAACGGTGGCCACGCAAACTGAGCGCAACTGACGCTAATCTCACAGATGACAAAAACGTCACACCTGAAGCCTGAATTAAGTTTAAAATAAAAGAAAATTCGAAATCTCACACGAGAAGTCGCTGACTAAAATGGTCGATTTTGCTTTTTACCACGGGTTGAGTGGATTGATTGGTTGATTGGTTGATTAGTTGATTGTGTTAGTAATTCCTTTGAAATTCTGCCTTCCTATCAAGTGATTCTAGAGGCAGTGTGGCAAACAAAGTAACCCTTAAAAGATAACTCATAAAATGGTTGCTCGATGAAACTCAAAATGCTGTGGGGGCGGAGCTAAAACGATGTTAATGTGTAGAAAGTGTTTGCACACTTTTGCGCGGGATCTTTTTCTTCTCAAAATGTCCTGCTACATCTCAAGAACCAATAGAACGTGCTTTGTCTAGCGAAACTATGTCATGATAACTTACAATGAGCGGTTTTTTTGTTTATGTTCCAAACACACGGCCTAGTTGGCGGGTAGTTCGGTAAAATTTATGATTGGCCAGTGAGTCTAGGGCGCCCTACCTTTCAAACTACAGTGTATATCACGCTCGAGCGTTGCCGAAGATGAACGTCTGAAAGCTTTATGGACTGGCTCTCAATAAACGATAAAATTTGTTCGTACCTGAACTAAAGGCATCATTTCAGTTTTCGCAAAAAAATTGACTGAAATGCTCGGTCTTTCTATCGATCGCACAGATTGCTAGTATACTTTGCTATACTCATACACTTTGGCAGCAAAAGTATATGAGAGGCAGTATGCTGCTTGTCTACGACGCTCTTGTTAAACAGTTACGCTTATTGATAAAGCTTTTCTAACGATTTACATGATAATTTACACTACAAAATGTGTTTGTGATAAACCTGCAGATGAGGTCATCGCATGGTGTTAGACAGGGAAGCAGGACCTCACAGTTGCAGCCTCGTTCGCCGCAGTGATATTGGTGTCGTAGTCCCAATATGCCTCCTCCACGGACTGGGCCATTTTTTGTCCGATTGGGTTGTACACGTTGGTCAGCCATGACCGGAAGTACTCTGCACTGGTCAGCTTGGTCTCATCCAAGTAGTACCTTTCCAGGGGGCTAATGTCCACCGGAGTGAACTTGCCCTTGGCCGGCCCCAGCAACAAACAGACAATCCCGAGGAGGAACACTTTATCAGGAGAACCAAATAAATTCCATTTATTACAAAACATCTCCACAGATTGAACCTAATATAGGTTCTACATACCCACTGAAGTGTTCCGCCAGCAGCATCCTCTTGCCATCTATCCGGGATTCCGATGATTGAAGCTTCAAATATCCCAGTGTTGCGGGGGGAGGCGTCCGCCGCAGTTTCGATCAACGTGCACGTGAATGGAAAGACAACATGAAGCCGCGACGAAAAAAATGACTTTGCAAAAAAATACGCCTAGGATGTGACGGCAACGTTTTGTTGTGTTTGACAAGGGTGATTTATCATGTTTTATTGGCCTCAAAGCGCATAGACGGGGGTGTGGTACTCGCTGATTTTACTACCGGCTGATGTGCATGCCTGCCGCAAGAGTTTGTTGACCTCGTTGACCAGTCAAGGAATGCCCTATCAAATGTATTATTGCAGTAATATTGGTTGTTGCCGTTCAACCAGTTGGTGAACGAACGAACAAGACGTGCATCAAGAACAGTAGTTTTTATAAATACTTCGAAGATGTTTCAAATTTCTGAAAGAGCTCATTTTGATTTTAAATATTTATTTAACGCCCAATTTTCCGAAAAAAAATGGTCATGGTCATTAAACATATTTTTCACTCGCTTTCAGGAAAAAACTGTATACATTCTTGTTCCGGTCGAAACAATCGGCATAAAAT
>LRSR01012438.1:16310-36959 GCA_001579985.1 Hypsibius dujardini | reverse complement strand
ATGGTCGTCACAACAGTAGCCGGCTTTGTCTGAGATTTTAATGCCGCGACTTGGAAATCCGGATTAAAACCGGCAACCTTGTCGCGCTTGATTGGTAACTTTTTTTCCCCCTCGCCACACTGCGCGGCCTCTTTTTTCCTCCCTCGTGGTAAATGGTAAATGATTCACCACTAAATGCTCGACTGAATTAATTGCTCAGCCAAGCGGGCCCGTAAAGTCCCCAGCCACAAATCCCGACGACGAAACGAACAGACAGCAACGAAGCTTCATGGGTCGCAGCCACCAGTTTGACCACAATTCCGGCGACTGAAACGGACTCTTCAAGGGCCCGTGAATTGACTATCGAAAAGTCAAAGAACGCAAACTTTTAAATCCCCAAATAACGTACACAAGACAAACAAAATCAAACACACAGACACAGACACAGACACAGGCAGACGGCCAACACAGACACAGACACAGACACAGACACAGACACAGACACAGACACAGACACAGACACAGACACAGACACAGACACAGACACAGACACAGACACAAACACAGACACAGCCACAGACACAGACACAGACAGACGGCCAGCACTGCCGATTAGGATCGAAATTTGTCTTCTACGAGCATTAGAGACAGACACCACTTTGTCTGTAGGTAATGCGAAAACAGCACGTCGCGTTCTAAAAGTATTTTCAGATAAGATCGTAACAGACTGCACTGTGCCCAGTGTCTCATCCGTAGATGTCTCCTCAGTGATGAGATACCTGGGTCGATGACACACACACTGGTCAGCACCGCATGGGCGTCGCTCCGAATTATAATTATAACCCCTGCGGCAATTCAGCTCTCAAATACACACACATTCCCCGTGTTTGCAGTCAAAATAGTCGTCCGCCACAGCGACAGGGTACAGTTCAAACCGGCAGCTAAGAATAAAACTACCCGCTCAAAAATGAAAACACGCGGTCAAGCAAATGGCAGAGCGGGGTCCTTTTAATCCTGGCACACACAAAAAAATGTGAAGGTAAAAAAAATCGTGTAGGAAATCGGTAAAATACCTGAACAGTCAGACCAATGTCTGCCGCCGTCAGATCAATGTCTGCTGCAGTCAGACCAATGTCTGCCGCAGTCAGACCAATGTCTGCCGCAGTCAGATCAATGTCTGCTGCAGTCAGACCAGTGTCTGCCGCAGTCAGACCGATGTCTGCCGCAGTCAGATCAATGTCTGCCGCAGTCAGACCAATGTCTGGCGCAGTCAGATCAATGTCTGCTGCAGTCAGACCAATGTCTGCCGCAATCAGACCAATGTCTGCCGCAGTCAGATCAATGTCTGCTGCAGTCAGATCAATGTCTGCCGCAGTCAGACCAGTGTCTGCCGCAGTCAGACCGATGTCTGCCGCAGTCAGATCAATGTCTGCCGCAGTCAGACCAAGGAATAAGGCAAGTAAGACAAGTAAGACAAATGCTAAACGTATTTCTATCTCATTATTTTTCCTGTTTTTTTATAGACCGTTTCTTGCGAATCGCCCTTGGCCATGCAACATTCTTTTTTTCTCACTCACTCACTTCCAATTTTCACGCCACAGTCACGCTCACACACGAGACGAACTTGAGACGGCACGCAACTTTTCTTTCCGTCTTTTCTTTTGTGCAATCTGCAATACGCCGGACCATAAAAGTGCCTCACCTCACCTGCAACAGAAAAAAAAACAATATAATCACCGATGACGGAACTCTTCACAGACCGATCTGCGAACGGACTGCCTGCCTGTCTGTCTGTCTGCCTGTCTGCCTGTCTGTCTGTCTGGGCTTAAGAAGTTAAGACACGACAATACGATCATCAAATAGACAGAGAGTCATTCATTTTTCCGGCACTTTTGTTCTTTGTTGCAGATTTCTGCGCAGAGTACAGGAAGGATAGATGTGTTTGTGTGTGTGTGTGTTCTCATGAGCTCACGCGGACACGCTCCACCTGACGTACAGTGTAGTGAGATGTTAAGAGGATAGTGCCTAATAATACCGCCCAACCTAATAATACTGTTACTATCTCAAATTGGTCGTCAATTTAAAATTGCTCTACGAAATTTAATAAATAGTAATAAAATAATAGTAATAACAAAAAATAGCAATAAAATAATAGTAATAGTAATAGTAATAGTAATAGTAATAACAATAAATAGTAATAGTAATGGTAATAGTATTAGTAATAGTATTAGTAATAGTAATAGTAATAGTAATAGTAATAGTAATAGTAATAACAATAAATAGTAATAGTAATGGTAATAGTATTAGTATTAGTATTAGTAATAGTAATAGTAATAGTAATAGTAATAGTAATAGTAATAGTGATAGTATTAGTAGTAGTAATAGTAATAGTAATAGCACTAACAATAAGTAGTAATATTAATAGTAATAGTAATAGTAATAGTAATAGTAATAATAATAGTAATAGTAACAGTAATAAAACAAATCATTAGATGAATTAATTAACCCATCGTTGTTAAAGCATCGATAAAGTCTTTTGAACGCTTCAAAGAGTTACGGGCAAAAGAATGTATACTTCCGCATTTATTCTTGTAGGGAATAATTAGGCGCAATCCCTGTGCTTACCTCCACAGTAGCTACCTGTGTGAATTGTGCCGCTGTCCGTGAGGGTCTGTGCCGGTGTCGGTGGAGTGGTACTACCACCCCACCAAAAGCGTACCAACAACAGTACAACGGATCTCTTAGTGGTGCGCTCGAAATAAAATATATCCGACTGTGCGCGCTGCCGGTACTTGTCCCCGTTTATCGCTACACACACTGCTACCCTCAAAAGAGACCCTGCCTCTGTGCGAAAAACAGTAGCGCGCTCTTTCCATCATCATCATCATCTTCTTCTTCTTTCTCATTTCCAGCGCACACAGACACAGACACAGACACAGATACACAGACACAGACAGACACAGACACAGACACAGACACAAACAGACAGACAGACACAGACACAAACAGACAGACAGACACAGACAGACACAGACAGACACAGACACAGACAGACACAGACAGAGACAGACACAGACAGACAGACACACGCTGGGAGGACGACCTGCATTCCGTTATTTTCAACATTACCTTTCAACTATTCGGCTTACAGACATTCTCCACCTGTCCGCTGGCGTGTTTATTTGTGGTCGCGCACGCGCACAAAATCACGCACGTATCGCTGATTCTTCCTACACGCATTTCTCCTCCACTCATTTTTCTTCCCTTCCGCGACCAGGTGACTCATCGATTTATCCGTCATTTCTGTTGATGTCTGAAAGGGGAGAGATCTGCGTGACTGACTGATTTGGGAGGAGTTCCTTTTTCTCCTGGACCTTTAATTAGCTTGTTGACATACTTTTTCCTCTGGGACGCGCGTCATTTTCGCGAGGAAACATTTTTTTTGAGGACACTTTTTTTTTTTTAGGGAGGATTTTTTTCAGGCTCGATTGCAATCCCCTCGTGCGTGCAGATTTCCGTGTGGACTGAAAATTGTGAAGGATTATTATTTATTTTTATTATTTTCTGTGACTGTGCGTGTGTGTGTGGATGGATTTTCGCCGTTTCGATTGTGGATTTACCGGCTGTTGGAGTATTTGCTATGTGAGCAGCGGATTCGGCGGGTGACCGCCGCAAGTAGCCCCGCATTCGCTCGCGAGACCTCCGGAAAAAATGCCCTGGATTATTTTCATTCCAGTATTGATCAGTATTTTCATCGACAACTGTCGCGGTGAGTTGGAATGATTTTTTGAAGAAAAAAAAATTTAATTTTTGTAAAAAAAAAAAAAAATTTTTTTTTTTTTTTTTTAATTTTTTTTTAAATTAATTTTTTTTTAATTTCAGCAGATTTTGTTGTAGGAAAATGGCAACTAAACCATGTGGCTCTTGATGGAGCATTTTTTAAATATTCTTCTTAAAATTTAACACTCAAAAGCAATTATTATTTTTTTGAATTTTTTTGTGTGAATAAATTAAATTTTATGTTGCTCTTTTATTTTAAGTTTTAATTTTTTTGAATCAGTTTTTGTATTAATGCTAGCTCTAATTGGTTTACTAAATAATTTTTGTACTCAGTCTTAATTTTAACTTAAGCATTTATTTTTGTATTTAATAAACACTATTTTAAAAATAAATATAATTTATTTTAAGGTTTTTATTTTTTAATTTTTTTTAATTTTTTTTTAAATTTTTTTAAAAATTTTTTTTAATTATTTTTTAATTTTCTCGCTCAAGTTTTCCTTTTTTTTCAATCAATTTTAATGTTAATGCTATTTCTTAATTATTAAATTTTAATTTTGATTGCCGTCCATTTTGATTGTTTTACAGCGTCCTACTGCGGATTCCCCGGGACTCCAGCCAATTCCCGTGTGGAATTCTCCACGGAGTCCCTGACGACGGGCACTTTCGCCGTTTACTCCTGTGATGACGGTTACCGACTTCTCGGAGCGCGATCTCGCTACTGTTTGGACGAGGGTCGCTGGAGCGGCTCGCAACCTGTCTGTGGTACGAGTGTAACGTGTGAGATCACACCAAAACTCTTACACACAAGCAACACACATTATTACACACCTGGCAAAAATCTTGCGCTAACCGAATTACGCACTCCAACTCGGACACTGTCTATACCAGCCACACAACGAGGGTAATGGCTTGACTCGGTTAGGCAAGGGTTTTTGCCACGTCAGTGTGACCCATTTTATTCTGCACAAGCATAACAACCGAGAGAGAGCGAGTGTGTGTGAGAGAGCGAGCGAGAGAGCGAGTGTGTGTGAGAGAGCGAGTGTGTGTGAGAGAGCGAGAGAGCGAGAGAGGGGAGCGAGAGACCGAGTGTGTGTGTGTGTGTGTGTGTGTGTGTGAGAGAGAGCGAGTCTGTGTGAGAGAGAGATTTTAATGAGAATTGGCACACCTAATTTCGTATAAGCGTAGCAGACTCTGTGTTACACTGTGCGTTGTTGTTGTTGGTAATAAGTTATGCGTGGGCAGAGATGATATGATGACGGACACTTGAATGAAAATCCATGTCTGCCAATATATCGTCACGGTTTGTTTATTTTTGGACAGATTTGTTTGTGTAAATAATCAGAATTTCAAAGTTGGGGACACACGGAAAATGTTCATTTACTTTCAGATTCATTTTTTTCATTTTTGAGAAATGGAAAGATTTTGACATTTTCTCTCTCGAAATTCAATTTGACATCGATTGACACTAGCAGAATCGTCTTTAGAAGTCAAGGGGCGGAGCTATGAGTAATTTCTGAAATGTCACTCCGAAGTGTCCGGTCGGGCTCGAGAATGACCCATAACTCCGCCCCCTGACCTCAAAAAGATTCCACTAGTCCCAATCGATGTCAAATTCAATTTTAAAAGGGAAAATGAAAAAATCTTTTAAATTTAACTGTGAAAAATGAATTTATCTATAAATAAGACCGAATCAAGCAATCAACCACTGAAGTCAATGGTTAAGCGATTAGTATCATAAAGAAACTTTCAATATTTTTCTCGCCAGGACCAGAGTTCGAGAGCAGACAAAACATATTTCTAAAATGTGCATATTTAGTTGATCATCTGTGAAAAAAAAAGTTCAGACAGATTGAAGTGTCGGCTACCGTTCCGACCCCTTGTTACAACAGGAGCTTTTTATCTGCTTTCAGTTGTTAATGTGGCGTTGAATAAGCCGGTGAATTCGTCGAGCGCTCAGCCTGGCGGATTGGCGGAGCACGGCAACGACGGGAACGTCGACAACCGCCACCGGAAGCAGTTCTGCATGGAAACGGAACGTGAAGCGCTACCGTGGTGGCGAGTCGATCTCCTGGCCTCCTACGAGGTCTACGGGGTCCTCATCCACGGGAACGCCGATTCAGGTGAGAGAAAATACTGAAACCAAAAATGGACGAGCCGAGTCTTCGTGCCGACCTGATGCGAAAGATGTACCTTAGCGCTAAGCAAAACTGAGCAATTTAAGGAAGCTTAGTCGAGTTCGGACAACCTTAGCGCTGATGATCAGTCCATGTTATATTCACATAGAGGAATACTCAGCGCTACCTAAGTTTACCTTAGTTGGCTGGGGTGTGTATAAAAGGTGTGACATGGGAGATGGGAGATGGGTTCGGATGGGTTTTGATGGGTTTTGATGGGTTTTGATGGGTTTTGATGGGTTTTGATGGGTTTTGATTGGTTTTGATGGGGTTTGATGGGTTTTGATGGGTTTTGATATTTACGAAGCAAAAAGTCTCACAATTGCCATCCTTACATCCGCCATCATCCCATCTCCCATCTCCCATGTCACACCTTTTATACACACCCAGTTGGGTGAACCAAACTTGGAAATGGTCGGAACTGAAAAGACTCTGACGAGATATCGATATGTCGTGATAGTCTTTTCGGTTCCCACCCTTTCGGCTATGGTGAAAGGTATTGAGGTCAAGTGCACTATACAGACCGTTGAAACAGACGAGACGGACAGATGCGTCGGAAATTATTAAAGATCGATAAGAGCACAGCTTGGCCTTTTTTTCAATATGCGTGTCTCGCACGGTCTTTTATGACCGATCAAAGGGAGACAGCCATTTAGGCTGGAGCTTCTCTCTAGCAGTGTGTTCAGCTACTTACAGGTTACTTGCAAACGTTTGACTTGATGTACCGTGAGCCGCAAGACTACACATGTTATAAAGTTTTAATTTCTTAAAGAAAAAATTTGATGAAATTTAGTCACCAAAAAAAGAAAGACTGTCTTGACGAATTCAGACCAAAAACACACAGTCAATCAGTCAATCAAGCAGTTAAAACTTGATTCACGTTCCCTTTTTCGCAAAGACTTTAGCGATCTGGTTCGGAATAATCTCCCACAAAGCCTCGCAGTTCTCTCGACTGACCAGATTGTTCCACAATTCCAGGACAGCACGTCCAAAACCATGCACGGTTTTGAGGGAAGTGTCTTTAACCAGCTCAAGTTTGATCCCAGACATGAATCAATCGAAGACAACGACAATAAATCAAGATTTCTAAGCAAAGAAACTCGTAATGCATATGTACAGTTGATTGATTGATTGATTGATAAGCCGGTTTGAAACTTTCACCAAACAATGTGTAGTCTTGTTTGTCAAAATCAGACCAAATCAAAATTTTGCAAGTAACCTGCAAGCAGCTGTGGTCTTCACGCTCCGTGCGTGTAAATACATCGACGCACGAAATGTCCGCGCCCAAGTCGTGCGTAATAATTTGAAGCCCGAGCGCTTCTACCTAATAAGTCCACGCTGAGAACATCCTGCTCGGCACACGAAACTGCGCATGTAAATGAAAAGGCTAATCCCCCCCCCCCGAAACAACCGGCAAGAGGCAGGAAAAAGGGGTTCTCCTTTTCAGCTTTTCCAGGTCCATGGATAGCTGGAATAATATTGCTTGACAAGCGAGACGTATTTAGACTTTTACAGTGAACATTTTCTTCCCGATTTAGACACAACGGAGCAAGTGTCCAATCTGCAGATTCGCGTGGGCAACAGCACCAATCCCGCGGAGAACAAACTCTGCGCTTGGCTCCCGGATGTCTTAGGTGAGTGACGCACAGACACAGCCAGACAGACAGACATACACAGACACACAGACACAGACACAGACACAGACACAGACACAGACACAGACACAGACACAGACACAGACAGACACAGACACAGACACAGACACAGACACAGACACAGATACAGACACAGACACAGACACAGACACAGACACAGATACAGACACAGACACACAGACACAGACACAGATACAGACACATTTACATTTTGACAAAATTTGAGGGCACTCTGTAATTTAATAATAGTAATTTTAACACATTTTAAAAGACTACAAGGTGCTCTTTTACTCTAGTAAAAAGTGAGAAATTAAAGCGAGCACTCGTATGTACTCGTTCGATTCTATTTTTAACCTGACCGGCAAAAGAAACAGCGGCAACCCTAATTTTGAAGAATAATCGTCGGTCGCTAGTATTATAGTATTACGTGTGTTTGTTTGCTCACAAATCAAACGCACAATCCACCTGACAAGCGGTTGCGCGCTTGCTTTACGCCCTTGAGTCAATAGAAACCTTGCGCGTGACACAAAACGTAAACGTAACCGAGACCGAGGCAGCAAAGAAACGTTAATTTTCACTCCTGTGTCGGGACTAATATAAACAGATTAACATTCTGTGTTCGATCTCTGAAAATCGTTCCAAGTAAAAAAAATATTTGAAATATCCGGTTGAAAAGCATTCGTGTCTCTCCGTCTCGCGTGTCGGCAATTATTACAGACCTTGCGTGACACATGAAATTTCAACGTAACCGAGACCGAGGCAGCAAAGAAACGTGAGTTTTCGCTGTTGCGTCGAGCGACTGAAATCTTGCGCGAGAAAAGTCAAACGTGCGACGCGTGAAACGAGTCATGATGGAAATGATGCTGGACTCGTCTCATTGTGATTTACTCAAACAGCTGATAACGTGTCATTCCCCTTACCCGTGCACTGCGTTTGGAAAGAAACGTCAAAAGGAGCGGCGACGCAATATTATAAGCGTATCTGCGTAATCTCGAGACTCGAGAAACGAAGCGTTCACAATTTTGACGTTTCTTTGCTGCCTCGGTCTCGGGTGCGTTGACACTTTTATGTGTGACGCAAGGTGTCGAATAGAGAGTGTCGGATGTGGGAAAGTTTGCACAGGACAGACAGGTTGAAATCGTTTATTGCTACTGTAAATATTTGAGGTCTCCTGTTTGACACTTCAAAATTTGCTCGGAAGCCATCACGTTCAGTGCGGGAAGAATCGTCGCGCCTTTTGAAATTGGACACTGATCACGGATTCACTTTGACCACGCATCGTTGATTGATTAGGCCACACAAAAAAAACATTACCACAATTAAACCGACGACATTGACCAGCCAACCACAACCGCTACAGACACAATAACACGCTAATTGTCGTTTTTTTCACCTCCCCCCTCCCCCCCCACAGACAGACAGACAGACACAGACAGACAGACAGACAGACAGACACAGACAGACAGACAGACAGACAGACAGACAGACAGACAGCAGGCAGGCAGGCAGGCAGGCAGGCAGGCAGGCAGGCAGGCAGGCAGACAGACAGACAGAGAGAGAGACAGACAGAGACAGAGAGAGAGACAGACAGAGGCGTACCACTAAATTTCTCATCAAATTGTGACAGACCCAAACTCACCCAAAGAGATCCTGTGCGCCGTTCCGGTGCGCGGACGATACGTGAGCATCCATGCGGGCAGTCCGGAATCCGCGTCCATTCTCACGTTCTGCGAAGCCCAAGTCTTCTCGAGCCAAGGTGAGTGAGCTCCGAGTTCAACCTGTTGAGGAAGAAGAAAAAAACGTGCGATGACTGCTGATTATTTGTTATTTACAAGGGAAATTGATTGTTAATTAATAACAAGGGAGTATTTACTTGCGTGTGTCTGAGATTGGGTCCAACGTTTTTTTATGGATACGTACTGTCAAACCACGATTTTACAAAATAGAAGACTGGTCCCCCTCGGTTCCGTTTGAGATGGAGAACATCGGGGAAGATTCCTATTGTGGCAGCCGCTTTAAAGCTTTTACAATAGCGTTGATTGATTGAATTATGAAAAAGTATTTTGTTTGTTTGCCCATTTAACGGTTCAGGCAAACAAAAGTCGATGCGCAAATCTTTCGACAAACGAATCGGCGCCACAGAAAATCGTTACCGGCATCTTCGAATTCTTTCCAGTAACAATTAAAGCAGAGAATTTTGGTGCACCAGCCGCAACGGATAAAACAGAGTTATAACGGCAAGATCTTGCAAAACCTCGAACCAGTTTGTCAGAATCATCAAACAATCAACCGATTAACTGAATTCCTCATTCGCAATTCGGTGAAGTGGAGAAGTTTAATGAACTTTACCGTAATGTGTTTGATCAATCAATCAACGCCAGTGCAAAAGCATTAAAGTAGCTGCCTCAATAGGAATCTTCCCCAATTTTCTCCATCTCAAACGGAACCGAGGGGGACCAATCATATTTTCTAAAATCATGGCTTGATAGTACGTATCCATAAAAAAAAGTTGGGCCCGATCTCAGACTGACACAGGTAAATAGTCCCTTGTCAGTGAGCTGATTGCTTGATTGCTTGATTGCTTGATTGATTGATTGCTTGATTGGTTGGTTGGTTGATTGGTTGATTGATTGATTGATTGCTTGATTGATTGATTGATTGGTTGATTGGTTGATTGGTTGATTGGTTGGTTGATTGGTTGATTAGTTGATTGGTTGATTGTGTATTTTCTACATAGAACCGCCGACGTCACGGTGTCCCGTGCATTCCGCGCAGACGTACGTCTTTCAACGGCAGTGTTACGACCTCCACATCGAGGCGAAAACCGGAGTGACCAGAGCGACGAAAAACTGCCAGGACAACGGCGGGAACTTGGTGACGCGTGTGACTCCCTTTCTGCAGCAGTTTATGACTGAAACCTTTCGCCGTCTGGAGATGTCCAAAGTGCTGCCGAGGACGTCGGCTACGGCGGTCTGGATTGGGATGACCCGCTCGCCGGGGAACCAGCCGTGGACCTGGCGATGGTCAAACAGTACGTTATTTAAATTCCCTTATCGGATATGGCAAAAACTGATATTAAAAATTTTACAAAAAATTTGAAAAAAATTTTTAAAAAATTTTTAAAAAATTTAAAAAAAAAAAAAAATTTAAAAATTTAAAAAAAGGGAAAAAGACAGCTAAATAAATATTTTTAGTTAGAAGAACAAATTTTCAAAGGCCGATTTTTAAGAGCGACATGCTTTTACATATTTGCTACGATGAAGAAGGAACCTGCGATTAAATTAATTACCTCGGGAATTATTTAGATGGGACCGTGAATGATACTTTTTGGGCGGACGGACAGCCGAATGAGTAAGTATATTACCCTCGTATTTGTATTTCTTCGTAATTTGTGTTTTCTCTCTAAGCTTTGCCGAAATTGTGATCTTTAATTGCCTAATTGCCTCTTGAAGGTTCGACGCTCGAGGACAAGTTTGTGTGGCTTTAGCCAGCGAACTTGACTACAAATGGAAAGACCTCCTCTGCAGCGAGGACGCCAATTGGATCTGTCAATACGGTACGCAACTTAATATAACTTAACCCCAAAATTTAAAAAAATTTAAATTTTTTTTTTTTTAATTTTTTTTTTTTTTTTTTTTTTTTTTTTTTTTTTTTTTTTAATTTTTTTAAATTTTTTTTAAATTTTTTTTTTTTTTTTTTTTTTCGTCTGGCTGTCTAGATCCCGTGACATGCGGCAGTCCAGACGTCCGGTCAAATTCGTCTGTCTCGGCGAAAAGCACCGCCCTAAAGGTGGGCGACTTTGTGGACTACCACTGCGAGTTGGGCAGTCAAATGCTGGGCTCCTCCAATCGGACCTGCCTGCGGGACGGTTCGTGGGCGCCGGAAGCGCCGGGCTGTCGGTACGTCGACTGCGGCGAACCGCCCAAGGTGCGCGACAGTGTGCAGTTTTTCCTCCAGCAACGCACGACCTTCGGCGCGGAAGCCGAGTACGCCTGTGTGGGCAACCTCTCCTTGATTGGGAACTCGAGGACCCAGTGCGGGGGCACGGGATGGTCGGGTGTCCCGCCGGAATGCCGATGTAAGTGCCGTTAAATCAATGAATCAAGCGATATCAACACAATTAAAACCAATTGATTGATTGGTTGATTGGCTTTGAATTATTTTGGCGATCTGGTGTTAAATCAATGAATCAAGCAATGTAAACACAATTAAAACCAATTGATTGATTGGTTGATTGGCTTTAAATTATTTTGACGATCTGGTGTTAAATCAATGAATCAAGCGATGTAAACACAATTAAACCAATTGATTGATTGGTTGATTGGCTTTGAATTATTTTGGCGATCTGGTGTTAAATCAATGAATCAAGCGATGTAAACACAATTAAAACCAATTGATTGATTGGTTGATTGGCTTTAAATTATTTTGACGATCTAGTGTTAAATCAATGAATCAAGCAATGTAAACACAATAAAACCAATTGATTGATTGGTTTTTAATCATTTTGGCGATCTGGTGTTAAATCAATGAATCAAGCGATGTAAACACAATTAAACCAATTGATTGATTGGTTGATTGGCTTTGAATTATTTTGGCGATCTGGTGTTAAATCAATGAATCAAGCGGTAAGGGAAACAGCTGCATGCGTCGGCCGAAATTGGCTCGAACTCCGACCACCCCATTTTGCTGGGTAAAAATTTGGTTCGCTTTTTCAGACGTCAATTGCGGTTTCCTCCCGCCGATCAGTTACGGTGCGGCGTTGCTGATCGACAGCGGGACCTTCTATAAGGCTCGTGGACGGTACGAATGCGTGGGCAATTACACGCTGATTGGGTCGGCGATGTTGACCTGCGCGGAGGACAGTCTGTGGAACAACACCATCCCCTACTGTCGGCTGAAGGAGTGCCCCCTTCCCGCGGCCTTGTTGAACGGCAATATCCTCGGGGGGAATTACTCACTGGGCCAGGAGCTGACCTACGTGTGCAATGAAGGATTCTACCTGACGAAAGATTTCCCGAGCGTCCGGCTGTGCCAGATGGACCAGCACTGGAGTACCGATCCGCCCTCTTGCATACGTAAGAACAGAACGAAGAAAAAGGAACAGAATTCAATCCAACGAAGGGTCCCAGAAATGGGCAAAAGGGGCGGGGCAGGGGTGATACTTGAACAATCAACCAATCAACCACCGGAGCTCGCGTAGTAATCGGAACGGATTAAGGGTGATACTTGAATAATCAACCAATCAACCAGCGGAGTTGGGAAGTAATCGGAACGGATTAGGGGTGATACTTGAATAATCAACCAATCAACCAGCGGAGTTGGGAAGCAATCGGAACGGATTAGGGTGTTACTTGAATAATCAACCAATCAATTAAGGGAGTTCTGAAGTAATCGGAACGGTGTTGATTGATTGATTGTTCAATTATTACTCCTGCCCCGCTTAGCGTAAAAGGGACAGAATTGCATTGGGGCTTGATGTTTTAGCCATCGACTGCGGCATGCCGGAAGGCTTGCCCAACGGAACGTTTTCCCTGCTGAACGAGGGAACCACGTATAACAAGTCTGTGTTATATGGTTGCGAAAGCAATTTCGCCCTGGTCGGGGATCAACAACGCTTTTGCACGCTGTCGGCGACCTGGAGTGGTTCGACCCCGAAATGTGTCGGTAAGTCGCGAGAAAAAAAAAATTCCAGTTGATTTGCGCGAAGTCGTGCGGAGTTCTTTTCCATCTGCGTTTGGAATTTCAGTCGCGTACTGTAGCGCTCCGGAGCTGCAGGAGAACGAGCTGCTGACGACGAAGAACTTCTCCGTCGGCTCGACTGCGCTGATTGGTTGCCAAACCGGATATCGCGTTCAGGGCTATCAGAATTACACCTGCCACCCGGACGGCTACTGGATAGGCAGTCGACCTTTCTGTCACTTCCTCGACTGCGGCAAACCGCCGGCCGTGAAGGACGGCACCTACCGGGCCGGCGGACCGCAGAGCGGACTGGGCTCCATTGTGACTTATAGCTGTGATACGAATACGACTTTATTTGGAGATCCCGTTATATACTGCACGGAACAGGAGATTTGGAGCGGCTACCCACCGACCTGTGTCGGTAAGGCCCAGACAGACAGGCAGACAGACACACAGACACACAGACAGACACACAGACAGACACACAGACAGACATTCAGACATTCAGACAGGCAAACAGACAAGCAGACAGACAGACATTCAGACATTCAGACAGACAGACAGACAGACAAATAGATAGGTAGACAGACAGACAGACGGATAGGCAGACAGACAGACGGATTCGCGTAAGCAGATGGTTTTCTATTGACCTCAATTTAGACGTAGATGAAAAGCATTCAGACGCCAGTACAATGAGACAGACAAGCAATCTCATAACGCTTTTCCTTTGATTGCCTGAAAACTAGGTTGCGGCGAGCCGGAATTAATCAACAAGGCGCTAGTCAAAGGCAACGATTACAGCATCAACTCCACGGTCGACTACACCTGCGAACCGGGTTATCGGTTAGAGGGCCCGTCGAGACGAACCTGCTTGCTTCCGGGCAACTGGTCCAGCCCGAGTCCAGTTTGTCAAGGTATTTTTCACACCGTTTTTTCCCCCTACATCCATCCATCCATCCCTCCAACAGCAGCAACAGACAGACATAGAGGCCTAACTCGTTCGACACTCCACATTTAAACCGTCTTGTCTCTCTCTCTCTCTCTCTCTCTATGTGTCTGTGTCTGTCTGTGTCTGTCTGTGTCTGTCTGTGTCTGTGTGTCTGTGTCTATCTCTCACTATGTGTCTGTGTGTTTTTTTTCTCGGTGCACAAACAGAAATCTTCTGCCCGCTTCCTGCCGCACCGGTCAACGGATCGCTGACCGCGCGGAAGCCCGTCAAGATCGGCTCATCCGTGGGCTTCCTCTGCAACGCAGGAAACGCTTTGCAGGGCCGGCCTTCGTTAATCTGCAAGATTGACGGCTCATGGGACGGCGCACCGCCCAGCTGTCGCTGTAAGTGCAGTCGGCTTTCCGGTCCTCATCATCTCCAGTCGGACGACTTTTAAATTAAGGTCTTAAATGATTTCGGTGATTAACAATTTGCTCGGGGGGGGGGGGGGTGTTTAGTTGTCTATTGCGGTAAGCCTCCGGAAGCGCGGTACGGAAGGACCGGCTACAACGGCACCGTCTACGGGAGTTTTGCAAAGTACACCTGCAAGGACAGTTACTTCCTGCATGGACGCGCAGAGATCTTCTGCACGGAGACGGGAAAGTGGGAAGCCGCGCCGGAGTGCAAAAGTAAGGAGGGTTCAGTTGAAACAGGCTTCCACTCTATTGCTGCTGCTTCTTTTCATGTGACTTTTTTTGTTTCAGCAACGCCACCGGAGGAGAAACCACCAGGTACTAATCTCTAAGCAGTAGTTGTCGATTTTCAAAAAAGATTTAGTAATTTATCCCACTTTCCCTTTCGAAATTCGATTTTGAATCGATTGGCGTCAGTAAAATTCCTTTGGAATGCCAGGGGGCGGAGCTACAGGTCATTCTTGGAACGAACAGGAAAATGACCAATGGCACTGCAGAAATGACCCGCAGCCCCGCCCCCTCACATCCAAAAATGGTTCTGCTGATGTCAATCGATTCCAAATTGAATTTAGAAAGGAAGGGTTCAAAAATCTTTCTTGGATGTCAGGGGGCGGAGCTATGGGCTAGTTTCAATCTAGGCTTCCGAGTGACATTGCAGAAATGACCCGTAGCTCCGCCCCCTCATATCCAAAATAATTCTGCACCTGTCCCTTTCAAAATTCGATTTTGAATCGATTGGCCTCAGCAGAATCATTTTGGGATGTGAGGGGGCGGAGCTACAGGTCATTCTTGGGACGGACAGGAAAATGACCAATGGCATTGCAGAAATGACCCGCAGCCCCGCCCCCTCACGTCCAAAAATGATTCTGCTGATGTCAATCGATTCCAAATTGAATTACGAGAGGGAATGTGTCTGAAATCATCAAATGAATTTTGTTTTAAAACTCATTCAAACTCAGGGGAACTGGAATCCGTAAGCGATAAATTTAGAAAATTTGAGCGTTTTCTGAAAGCGTTTTCGTTTTCTTTTTCAGCGCTACTGCAGGACGACGAGGCTGCCAACGGGATCCCCAGGAGGGCCGCCGAGAATTTGACTGCATCGAATTCCGGCAGCAGCCAACTGGGCATGGGCATTGGGATCGCCATTGCCTGCCTGCTGGTGGTGCTTTGCTTTGCCGGGAGTGTGATATGGATCAGATTGTAGGTAAAAACAGTCTGTCTGTCTGTCTGACTGACTGTCTGCCTGTCTGACTGTTTGTCTGTCTGTCTGTCTGTCTGTCTGCCTGTCTGACTGACTGACTGACTGACTGTCTGTCTGTCTGTCTGTCTGTTTGTTTTAGCTGTCTGTCTGTCTTAGCTGTCTGTCTGTCTGTTGGGAGGGGGGAGGGGGGTGGGGAAGGGAGATGGTTGTTGTGTGCATAGTGTTGAGTGTGGCTGTGCATTTTAGGCGAGGCAGGAAAGCGCATTCGGCCGATCTTCCGGTGACGCGAACGACCTACGTCGACCCCAATTTCACCTTCAAACCCAAAGCTCACGTCCAAGTCACCAAAGCCTACGTTAATGATGCTTTCGATAGCACAGCACTCTGAGGGATACCAGGAGACACCATTTTTCTCAACACATGTGTCCGCTTTTTATAGATGCTCCGAATGGTTTCTCGTCAACTGCTGCTCTTGGGCCACAGATTATTCCACTTGATAGTTTCAATCTCTAACAAATACATTCATATGCTGCAGTGTTGCATACTTCGCGCGTACAGACACAGGCACAGACACGATACACTCAGACAAACACAGGCATAGACTCAGGCACAGACGCAGACATAGACACGATACACTCAGACAGACACAGGCAGACAGACAGACTCAGGCACAGACAGACAGACTCAGACAAAGACACACAGACTCAGGCACAGAACCGTTTCCAATTTCGAATCATTTACTGATCTGCCTGAAAAAAAGACGTCCCACACTAAGAATGCGTTGTAAATACAATTACACATCTTTGGGTGCATTTTCGGAGCGTAAAATAGTGAAAATATCGGAACACCAGTGTCCATAATCAAAAGATTTGTTTTTGCATTATGTCTTGAAAAAAAGACAAACGTTCACAGCTGAAGCACCTCGACCGATTCATCCCCGACCACTTCTTCCATTCTCGATTGGGGACTGGAAGTGGGCGGGGCCTCTTCCGATCGCGGCATCGGGGAGGTCTCCTCCTCTGATGGTCCCATCGGAGGAGGAGAAGGTCCCTTCTCCTCCTCCTCCGATGGGGCCTTCTTCTTCTTCTTATAGGCTTCTAATGCTTTGTCCATCTCCTCGTGGGATCTCGGCATCTGATCGCTGTTCCGTTTCCGGTTGAGCGACACGGCAAACTGCCCGCTGTTGGGTTGGAACTGCACCTTCCCGGGGCCGGACTCGAGGTCCTTAATCCAGCAGCGGACACGATTTCCCGTGCCTGGAAGGGTCCGCCCGTCGTAGTTACGGACCAGTTTCTCCGCGTACAACCGACACGCCACAACGATCTCCGCCAACTGCTCCCCCGGACGAGTCCCTTCCATCACCCGAACCGCGCCGTCCATGTCGATCTTCTGATTCGCACAGAAGGACTCCAGTTCGATCATCGCATTGACAGAGTTGGCACGGAAGACAATGGTCGTTTTGGGGGTCCCCGCAGGCGGCGCCACCTGCAATGGTTCACATGACCAATTATTGAAAAGAACGTGACGGATTCAGACAAGACGCACCGTTTCAGGCACAGGCATAGCGTCTCCGCGTACGGACTGGTTGTCGTAGTCGCCGTCACACTCGACGGTCGGAGAGGGACTTCTGGGGTAGCCCTGGAAAGACGTCTCATCTCCCGGTGGCGCGGATATCGACCGTCCCATGTCCATCTGCGTCGGAAAACGTTCCCAAAAACAAAGGGAAATGAGTCAACAGGCAGCAAGCAGACTGCCAAACCACTGAGCAGGCAGACAGACAAACAGACACACAGACAGTCAGACACACAGTCAGACAGTCAGACAGACAGACAAATAGACAGACAGTAAGACAGACAGACAGACATGCAGATAGATAGACAGGCAGGCAGACAGATAGACAGGCAGACAGACAGACAGACAGACAACCCTCCCAAGACAGGTCTTGAGCAAGGAAGACGTACCAGGTTTCGGTTGAACCACCCAGCCGGCTTCTGCTCCGACTGGACTGCCTGCGACGCCGCTACGGGCAGACTGTCTCGACGTGGCTTCTTCCGTTCCGCCAGGAAGATGTCCACCGGCTGCGGTGGTCGGGGCGCCTTGGGCTTCATCGGCTTGCGCACCCAGTTGTCGAAATTCTCGTCCTGAAACTTGGCCGGCTGCTCCGGGATACTTTCAGCGGGAGGAATGTTGGCAGACTGGGACGGCTTGTTCGGTGCGGTGTAGTTGTTGTAGTGAGGCAGTATCCCGCCACGCCGGCGGAGCTCCTAGAAACGGAATTTAGTAATTCGGAAATGGAATTTAGAATTCAGAAGTCTGTCCAACATTTTAATTTATAACATTTAATGCTTATTAAAAATGTTTAAAAAAAGCGCAAAAGAGAGAGGGATTTTCAAGACGTATGCTCGCGATCTGAAGGGACAACTTAGCCCCGCCTCCCTCAGTATGGCCCTGTACTCGATTGAACGTTCAATCTGACTCACTCCTCTCTGATTGGCTCATTTCGTACAGCTTACTCATTGTGTTCGATTGATTGATTCGTATCAGTTATCAGGAAATCTTTCCACACCGAATCGTCAAGAACATTTTAGAAATTATTTCAGAGTCTTGGCAGAAGATCACCGAGGAGTGCATCCGGAATTCCCTCGTGCAATCCGCAACTGTTGAGCGAAAAAAGTAGATCTCCTCCTTGATTGATTGATTGATTGATTGTACAATCGTGCTTTTTCCTTGTTTTTATCCCTACAGTGGTAATTTGGTGAATTGAAATGAACAGGCACGGCCTCATGGTTCTGTTCCATTCTATTCTGGTTCCTTTCTGTTATAGTTCCACTCTGGTTTGGTTCTGTTTCATTCTGGTTTGGTTCTGTTTCATTCTGGTTCGGTTCTGTTCCATTCTGGTTCGGTTATGTTCTAGTACCATTCTGTTCTGGTTCGGTTCTGTTCTGGTACCATTCTGTTCTGTTCTGTTCTATTCTGTTCTGTTCCATTCTGGTTCGGTTATGTTCTAGTACCATTCTGTTCTGTTCCATTCTGGTTCGGTTCTGTTCTGGTACCAATATGTTCTGTTCTATTCTGTTCTGTTCCATTCTGGTTCGGTTCTGTTCTGGTACCATTCTGTTCTAGTACCATTCTGTTCTGTTCCATTCTGTTCTGGTTCGGTTTTGTTCCATTCTGGTACCATTCTGTTCTGTTCCATTCTATTTTGGTTCGGTTCTGTTCCATTTGTTTGTGTGGTATTTGCATGGCGAGCGCCACACAGTAACTTACCTCACGCCGGACATTGGCGATGGTCTTGAGGGAGCCCTCTGGGTAGACGATGGGCGGTTTGGTTAGGAGGACGTCGTCGTCGTCGTCGCCGTGGGCGGTGTACGCGGGTTGAATATCTTCGAAGGCGGCGGGAATCTCATTCTCCTGGCCGTTGCTGTTTTGCGAGCTAGTTCCGGAGTCGTCGCTCGATGTGCGGCGCAACGGGCGTGGTGTGGATGTCTCCGTCACTTCCTGTAAAGCACGCGCCAACAAGAATAAACGTCCGGCTTCCGGCGCCCAAATTCTCGCATCACGATTTGGCAGAATCAAAATGGTTCCGCTTCAATCCAAGTTCACAAAAGACAACAGACAGACTGGAAACAGCGAAAACTAGGCACACAGACAATCCAGATAGGCAGAGACGTTGACAGCAGAGAAGTGCAATTTCTGACAAGGCGATCCAACAGTTGATTGAACGATTTATTTGAAATAGTTCACTTACACCAATCAAGCCAATCAATCGAAGGGTACTACAGTTAAGTAAAACTTCATACGAACAAATACGACAGACCTTCTACTTGATCGATTGATTTATTGATCATGTGAAGTAGTCAAACAAATCTACGCCAAAACGAGCATTCAGACAGACAGACAGGCAGACAGGCAGACAGACAGACAGAAAGGCAGACAGGCAGGCAGACAGACAGACAGGCAGAGAGACAGACAGACAGACAGGCAGACAGACAGACAGACAGACAGACAGACAGACATACCAGTCTGAAGAGATCCTCTGAGAGGGCGTCGTTCCGCGGGATCGCTGCCCGCAGGCTTCTTTCATTGCGTTCCTTCTTGATGGTTCCCCCAAGGTCCCTGAGGTCTCCGAGGTACTCCACCTTCTTCACTTCCCCGATACACTCGACCTCTTCCAGTTCCACGCGGACAATCTCCTCCAGCAGGATGCAGTCGTCCGAATCGTCCACCATGTTGATGCCCTCGAAATGAAGGTAGTTGGGAAGGAAGGAAATCTGTAAAACACACAAGCAACTAACTGATAGCCAGGCGAGTAAACTTTTCTGTTGAAACAGATTTAAAATTAATCGTTTAAAAATTACGATCAATTTCAATCACTGATTCGGGTTCGGAGAAAATGACGACTGTCTGACCACGAAGCACGAATGGATGTCTGGCTGGTGAGCGAAACGTTTTGGCGTCTTTCTTCTTAGAACAATTCGAAGCAGGCGGGGGCGGGGGACACCAAATGACCAATGATGAGGGTAGAGAGAAGCGGCTTCACCTTGAACAATCGCTCTGCTGGGTGAGCCTGGCTGCCTCTTGAGAGCCCTTCTAATTCACATTCACTTTCTGGGAAACAATACAGGAGAAATTTCGTAGAAGATGTAAGAGGAGATGGACCGTTTAAATTTAGAGAACTGACAGGCTGACCAGTAATTCCGGAACGTGGTCAAGGCCGAAGAAAGTTGTGAAAAATAATCAGATCTGTCTGTCTGTCTATCTGCCTGCCTGTCTGTCTGTC
>LRSR01012438.1:0-16269 GCA_001579985.1 Hypsibius dujardini | reverse complement strand
GTCTGCCTGTTTCTGTCTGTCTCTGTCTGTTTGCCTGCCTGCCTGCCTGTCTGTCTAACTGTCTGGTCTTCAAATCATTCTTCATCAGGCAGATTACTTCCTCTCCCCGCGAACAGGCTCAAATCATTGTTGCTAAGATCAATCTGTTAAAGAGCCGCACTGGCATGAAATGGCGAAGTCTTTCCCGTCATCTCGCAGCAGTAGGAACAAGTGTCCCTTTCCTCCCAGATCTTGCCGCTATCGCACTGCCGACCTCGACCACGAAATAGTCTTTCGCACGCAGAATGAACTTTGCAATCAGTCTTCCACCGTCGACCCTCAAGACGATGAGATCGATCTCAACAGGCAATTTCTCTCTTTCAAGTACGATGGCATTCTACTGCGACATGACTTGGACGGACGAATCCTCCGGACGAGAGAGTTGCTCAAGGTCTTTCCGACCAGTCTGCCGGCGGATGAGACCCAGGACGCGTCTGTTAGAGAAGACTTGAGGGAGAAATTACGTAGTGTCTGTGATGCATTTGAACGGTTGGAGACGGCCAGGCGCACCGAGGCGATTCGACTGCTGGAAGAGAAGAAGCATTTTCAGCAAGTTAAACGGAACTTCCTGCAGACCCGGACGGACCTCCTCAATAACATCGCTCTGGCTGTTCACCTTGGTATAGTTCGAAAAACTAGTTGCAGTCAAAGCATTCGTTTTATCATCAAACAGTTCGATCAATCGAAAGCGTTAAGCGAAATAACGATGCAGAGACAGACAGACAGACAGACAGACAGACAGACAGACAGACAGACAGATAGACAGACAGACAGACAGACAGACAAAGAGAAGGAATGCAAACAGTTCAAGATGCAGCAGACAGACGACACAGGAACGCAGGCAGACACAGAACGAGAAACGGAAGCAGACAGAAGGTATCCCACGATAAACAGACAAGCAAACAGATAGGCAGACATACGGACACACAGACAGATAGACAGACCGACCGATCGACAGATCGACAGACACACGCAGACAGACAGAAGGAAAGGCGTATAGACAGACAGACTATAGCTATTTCCCTCGTTTCAGCCACTACAAGGTACGCGAAGGAATATGAAGAACTTGATAAGCACCGGAGCTTTCTGGAGAAGGAAATCGAAAACATCAAACCGAAGATCGACATGGCCCAGCGGATAAACAACGCCCTCAATGCCAAAGTCAGTTTCGTACAGAAGTACGGGTAAGTAGCAGTCCTGCAATCTTTCGCCTCACCTCACAACATTCAGATATATAAAACGGCGGTAATGCACACACAGGCCCATGATCGACGAAAAGCTGCGGGCCGAGGAAGCCGAACTGGCGCAGATGAGAAGCCAAAAAGCGTCGGTAGGTGCGGGCAATTCAGACACTTCGAGATCAGCATATACTAATTCGAACAGAAGACCAAGAAAAACTGTCCTTTTTTACTAGCTGGAAAGCAAGATAGAGGAGATGAGCAGTGCGGTGGAGGAGGTCCTGGTCAAGCAAGATGCCGCGAGACTGGAGATCCAGGTGCGGAAAAATGACTTGATCAGCCGACTGGAAGACAAACTGCAACTGCTAGCCGTTCACCGGTGAGCGACCAAAGTCCGTCAGGCAAGCAGATGTAGACGCATCCAGACATTCAGACAAGGATGCATGTGTTCAGACAGACAGAGACAGCCAGACAATGGGATGACGACGCAGTTTTCAGGCGGGCAGGTAATCACATGTTCCAACGTGTAGACAGTCTCAGGCAAGCAGATGTAGACGCATCCAGACATTCAGACAAGAATGGAAGTGTTTCAGACACAGACAGATACAGCCAGACAATGGGATGACGACGCAGTTTTCAGACAGGCAGATACAGTAATCACATGTTTCAACATTTAGATATTTAGACAGTCTCAGACAATCGGGCAGTTCGACTTGTGACGCACTGAAATATTCCGACAACGAGATTCCGATGTGTTCAGACAGTCAGACAATCAGTCTCTGATACATTCAGACGTTCAAACTCAGAATGCACATGCGTTTAGACAGTCAGACAATCAGACGTCGACGCATAAAGACACTCAGACAGACGGACTCGTAGACAATCGGATGCAGAAGCATCCAGACGTTCTCAAGGTTCTTTAGCACAAATCTTTAGCGCTCGGTTTTGTCCACTTGCTTCGTTGTCTAACTTCTATACACGTACATGAATTCTTAGAGAAGGCTGAAGGAGTGTAAAGCCATTACTGAAGCCGTAAAGAAACGCTCCTTATTGATTTCTTCCCACGATTTCTTGCTCCTCCTTTCCTGAGTCGGCACAAAAAGCCCATATAAATACGGCACAGGACGTCGAATTGAGAGGATCGAGGGAGGGAGGGAGGGAGGGAGGGAGAGAAGAGGATTGAGGAGGATACTTCCCTCCGTCTTGATCTATAATACTCTAGGATTGTTTCCTCTCATTAGTATCGCGTGTTCATGACTTTTGGTCGAACTCACCCAACGACGTAGGAAGTTCTACAACATTCACATGAAGATGTCAAGGGCGATACTAAGGGAAATTCCCTGTCCCGATTTCAGTGATGAACGCCAAAACAGAAGGAAGCACCCGATCCAGCACCAACGCGACTTTCTCCGAGCGCAGTGCGACGAGCTCCGGCCGAGAGTCGAGGAATTCCGTCGGCTCAACGCCGAAGTGAGCCATCTCGTCGCGCAGAACAAGATTGAGACTGACCTGACGCTGCTCAACCTGAAAACTGAGCACGCCAAACAGGAAGCCGAACTGCCCATTCTCACCAAGGAGCAGCTCCGTGAGAAGTTGCTGAAGCAAAAAGCGCGCCGGGAAAAGAAGGAACGCGACCGGCTGGAGAAGGAGCTGCGGAAGAAGCAGGCACTGGAGCGAAATTTCGAACGGATGCGGGCGCAGATGAAGGAAGCCAACGACCACTTGAAGGCACAACAAAATTAAAATTAAAATATAATAAAAAAAATTAAAGTTAAAATCTAATTAGTTTGTTTTCATTTCAATTTTTTTTCCAGTTGACTTAATTTTAGTTGTTGCCATCTTCCATTTGAAGGAGCTACAACAGGAACGGGTCATCTTGGATCCGCAGCTGGAACGGATGGGCTTCCTGGAGGAGACGTTCCAATTGGAGTATGACGAAAAGACCGCTCGGAAAGATGAACTGACCTTGGAGTTTGCGCAGAAAGGGGAGGAGGTGGAGGAGAATAAGCAGAAACTAATCCAACTAGAGGCTCAATTCAAGGTCTGCAGACATTTCAGACAGACAGACAAGCAACAGCCGGCATTCCAAACAGACAGACATTCTGTTCCAGACAGACAAGCAATAGCCGACATTCCAGACAGGAAACATTCCAGACAGACAGACATTCTGTTCCAGACAGACAAGCAACAGCCGACATTCCAGACAGGAAACATTCCAGACAGACAGACAGACATTCTGTTCCAGACAGACAGACAAGCAACAGCCGACATTTCAGACAGGGAACATTCCAGACAGACAGACAGACATTCTGTTCCAGACAGACAAGCAACAGCCGACATTTCAGACAGGAAACATTCCAGACAGACAAGGAACAGCCGGCATTCCAGACAGACAAACATTCAGACAGACAGACAAGCAACAACCGACATTCCAGACAGACAGACATTCTGTTCCAGACAGACAAGCAATAGCCGACATTCCAGACAGGAAACATTCCAGACAGAGAGATATTCTGTTCCAGACAGACAAGCAACAGCCGTTCCAGACAAGTACTTAAATATCATCTCCCATGGTGTTGGCAGGTTAAAATTGCTGCGCAAAAGAATGAAATGGAGAAAGCGAGAAAATTGCGCCGGCAGCAGGAGAAGTTGCTGAAGGACGGCAAGAAGCACAATCGGAAAGAGCGGAAACGGATCGAACAGGAGCTCGCCGATGTAAGATAGGAATAGACAAGCTAAACGCATCCTTGAATCCAGACAGACAGACACATAGAGACACAAAAAGACAAGCGCGTATAGACGGAAAAACAGGTAGGAACAATTACTGACAGCCAAACAGACAGACAGACAGACATACGAGCACACAGCCAGACATACAGCCAGACATACAGACAGACATGCGAGCATACAAACAGGCAGGCATGTGAGCACACAGACAGACATGCAGGCAGGCAAGTAAATAGACAGACAGACATTCAGATAGACAGACAGACAGCTATATAATACCAACAATACAATAAAGAATATTCACAACGCCAACGCCCCATTTCTAGCAAAGAGCACGGCTGGAAGAAGCCAAGCGCTTCTTACAGGGCACCCTCGCTGCCCACAAACGCACCATTCACCAAAACCAAGAAGTCAAAGCCGAACTCGCTGAGATCCATCTGGCCGTTAAGATCATCTACGAGCTGCTTTCCGGTGACGAGGAACGTCGCCATCTCGCCGAAGACGAATTGCTGCAAAAATCCAGTGCGGCTGTCGCCATCTTCCGCGTCCGTTATGACCGTCTGGTCGATCAAATCAGCCTCTGCAGCCAGTTTGCCGCGGACAAAGCAAAGATGCGCGTTCAGTTCGCCGACGAGCTCCGCGAACTTCGCCGGGTTGTCTTGATCGAGCTGCAGGACTGCAAAGTGCAGTTCCACGTGGATTTCTCCGCCTATCAAATGTTAATGTGGCATCGACGACGCTCCGATCGGTTGAGGAGCTCCGTGATGGAGTACGGTCACGAACAACGGACGCGGGAGCAGCAACGGGTGAAGGTGATGTCTGAGTATGCTAGAGAGAAGCGAAGGGAGCTGGAGGAGGCTGTGACGGCCAACTTCCGGGCAAGTCGGAAGTATTATCACCTGAATGTGATTCACCATATCCTGCACGTTGAAAGCGTGAGAAAGTTCTTACAAAATCACGCCGTGGAGGACGGCTACAAAAGCGCTATAGAGGTACGGTATTGACAGACAGACAGACAGACAAACAGACACACAGACACACAGACAGACAGACAGACAGACAGACAGACAGACAGGCAGACAGACAAACAGATAGACAGGCAGATAGACAGACAGACAGGCAGACAGACAGACAGACAGGCAGGCAGACAGGCAGGCAGACAGATAGACAGACAGACATTACGGCGACCCTCTTTGTCTTGCAGCTCCTTGCCTCCGAGAAGATCTTCAAAGTGTACATGCAGGAAGAGCTGGCCGAAAGGGAGCACTTCTGGTGTGCTCGTATGAAACGCTACGCCCGACACCTCAACGGCAACCTCAGCACCTTAACCGGTATCCACGAAGAGATGCTGGTACGCTCTGACGACATGTGGGACAGCCTAAAAAGCGAAGTCATCGAGAAGCAGAAACTGAAACTGCAAGGGGACGTCGAACAGTTGTTCGAAGAGAAACTAAGGAAGTCCTGGACGTGGGTGCAGAAAGACAGTCAAGCGAAACTGCCGAAGACGATCGGTGAAGGCGACGCCAGTTTTTACGACGATGATGATTATAACGATGTTGGCTACATTTCTGCCGTACCTCTCGATGTTCTTCAATAAAAATGCTGCGGAAGGAATAAAACCAGATGCTTGGTCCCTTTCCAATGACGACATGAAGATTTTTGCCCGCCTGGTCACCGTTCAATCAATCAATCAATCAATCAATCAATTTGTTAATCGATTGAAAAATCTCGCATTATCGATTTTCTTTCAATCCCAATCTTCGTCCATTTCACAGTTTAAAAAGAGGAAGTTACAAAAAAATGTGAGATCACATTTCATCATTTGAAATAAAAATGAAGCAAAAATAAAAGATTAGATCAATTAAAAGAATAAAGGGTAGACGTCAATTTCAGTGTGCAAGTGATACGTTGATTGATGAATTGACGCTCGCTGATGACAATTTGTTCAAAACAAGTTCATCAATCAATCAATGTCAACAGTACTGGACGAAACGGCCCTAATGGGTAGTAACGGCTGTCAGAATAGTTTTTGGGCCGACTTTGAATGCAGCACCAAATGCATAAAAAAATCAAATAACTATTACTAAAATTATAATCTGTTAATAGTGTTGAAGCAGTCATCACGCGACAGCTGGAGGCCATTGAAAATTCTCAACGTCAAGAACGGCTTATACACACGTGGCAAAAACCTTGCGCTAGCGAGTCAAGCCATTACCCTCGTTGCATGGCTACTGTTCACAGCCGTCGAGTTAAAGTGCTTGACTCGGTCAGCGCAAAATTTCTGCCACGTGTGTAATCTTCTTCACCTCGCCTTATAATCTCCCTAAGCTCGCCTTATGATCTTCCTCACCTCGTCGTGCTTCCGGAGGTAAATTTTTTGAAATGGTGATGAAGCAGGAGGTAAGCAAGCCAGTCGTTGAAAATGCAAGCGGAAGGACAAAATGGAGGGAGATAATGAGAAAACAACAACAGAAGAGTCAATCAATCAAAACTACAACTACGCGCATGTGCATGCGCATTGCGCATCATATCGAACTCCACAGCGCATTGCGCATCATATCGAACTCTACAGCGCATTGCGCATCATATCGAACTCTACAGCGCATTGCGCATCATATCGAACTCTACAGCGCATTGCGCACTGCACGTCGTTTTCATGGAGCAACACAACCAATCAAGCAATCTTTGCTAAACCGTTGGATCTTCCATAAATCCCAACCGACCAATGATTTATCTGCGGTGTCATTCCACGATTTTCGAATATTTCATCTCGCGATTCCGGTGTCGTCCGCCGTGACTACAATCATGGTTGATACCGGTAAATCCCCGGGTCTAGCCGATAAATGGGCCCCCAGTATTGGGCAGCAGATTTATGACGGAAAAATTGAGGAGGTGAAAACCATCTTTGAAGCAGACAAATCAGCTGCTACGAAAGCGGATGAGGTGAGGTTTGGTCGGTTTTCCGCCGCCTCGATTGGTTGATTGATCGGACTGCAACCATTGATGGATTGATTGATTGAACTGCAATAATCGATTAATTGATTGATCGGACTGCAGTCATTGATCGATTGATTGATTGATTGATTGATTGATTGATTAATTGATTGATTAAACTGCAGTCGTCGATGGATTGATTGATTGATCAAACTGCAATCGTCGATGGATTGATTGATTGATTAATTGATTGTAATTGTTGACTTTTTGCGCTACTTCAAGCTCCTACGAATTTAGTGCATCGTCTTTTGAGTCAGACTATTTTTCTGCTTCAGGGTGGACGAAGTGCCATCCATTGGGCATGCTCCGGTGGGCATGGTGAATTTGTAGAATATCTCGTGAGCCTGGGAGTTCCGCTCGATGAGCCTGACGAGGTTTGATTTTTGTGAAATGACTTTTACTCTTATGGCTTTCATGTGGTTTATTTTTTCGTCTTTCTTTGTCTTTCATTGTTTTGTAGAATGGCTTCACTCCGCTGTTGATTTGTGTGGCTGCGGGGAAGGAGGATCTAGTGCGGTTCCTGGTGCAGCGCGGCGCAAATGTGACGCAGACCAACGACACCGGCCAGCAACCGATTCATTATGCTGCTTCGAAGAACAAAATGGCTGTGAGTTGGTAGATACCGTGAGAGAAAGCAATAACTGATGTGTCGAAAACGAAAGTCACCATCAGTTCATGATGATTTGTTTAATTGATTGGTTAGTAGGCTGATTGATTGATTGGCTGATTGATTGATTGCCTTTCGAACATGGTTGGTTGATTGATTACTTGGCTGATTGATTGGTGAACTGATTGATTGATTGTCTCTTGTACATGGCTGGTTGATTGATTGCTTGGCTGATTGATTGATTGCATCGTGTACATTAACTCGGTTAGTCCAAGGATTTTGCCACGACGTACCGTTTTATGGATTATGCTGATTTTAGGTTTTTTTTCCGGTTTATTTTTGTGTGATTTGATTTTTTAGATTGCGGAGTTGTTGTTGGAACTCGGCGCGAGCGTCAACGTGAAGGATCGGGCCGGAAACACGCCGCTGCATCGAGCTGCGTCCCAAGGCCACGCACAGATGTGCGAGTTTCTCCTGAAGAACGGCGCGAACGTCAACTCCCTGGATAAGTTTGAGAATACGCCGTTGTACGTTAAAACTGCTGCTTTTGCTTTTTGCAGTTGTTTCAAACAGTTTGCAGGTCATTTTGACCCTCATTTTAGGCACGTTGCCTGTGAGTCTCAGAATCCGGACGTCGCACGTCTGCTTGCCGAACACGGAGCTTCCACTGAAGCTAAGAACAAGGTAACAGACTAACAGACAGACAGACAGACAGACAGACAGACAGACAGACAGACAGATAGATAGACAGATAGATAGATAGACAGACAGACAGACAGACAGATAGATAGATAGATAGATAGATAAATAGATAGACAGACAGACAGTGGCCGAGATAATTCCGATTTCAGTTCACCTTGCCTGAGAGTATTCTTTTACTTCTAAGGCGGAGAAGACGCCATTGGATTTCTGCGATAAGCAGCTTAAATCTCTCCTCGCTCGCCTCTCTGCTGGATGAGTACAGCAAATCGGATATTGCTTTTTTCTTGGATAAAAATATTTTTCATTTTTTATGGGTGGAATTATAAGGCCGAAATCAAATATAATCCACCATTCAGCATTGGCTAAGACGTTAGGTAAAAAGAAAGAAAGATAAAAAAGGCTTAGAATTGAAGACTGGAAGACTTGACGGAATCCTCTCGCGATGGCCGACCGAATCCTCTCGCGTTGGCCGACCGAATCCTCTCGCGATGGCCGACCGAAAGCGGCAGAAAAATAAACGTATTAACCTTGATTAGAGCTCATCCTTCTTCTTGTCCTTTGGTCGGGGTCGAGCGCTTTCCTCTTTCGTTTTGCCAACTCCGGTGCCGTCGGAGTAAGGAAGTCCAAAAGGTTCCCAGGGTTGATCCAAGCACGCTACGGAGAGGAAGCACCAGTAACCAGGGATTATTTTAAAGGGATCTTTAATGCAACACAAATCGTTTTAATCTCACACGTTTTGCGTAATGTCACACACTAAAATAATCCCTGCCAGTAACAATACAAGTTGAAATAGAAATTTAATCGACCGACAGACGTATGTTGACCTACATTGATCTTCGCCTTTCAAAATATTCTTCCGGCAAAAGTAATCCAGCAATGGTTGCTCTTGTTGTTGAAAGTACCATGCCGAGAGGTCGTCCTCGTATTCCTCGGCCAATGCTTCACACTGTGAAACGAAGCAGACATTATTGTCTGTCTGTTTGTTACATGCCTGCCTGTCTGTCTGTTTACATGCCTGCCTGTCTGCCTGCCTTTCTGTTTGCTTGTATGCATGCATGTCTGTCTGTCTGTCTGTCTTTCTGTCTGTCTGTTTACACGCCTGCGTGTCTGCCTGCCCGTCTGTTTGCATGTCTGCATGTCTGTCTGTCTGTCTGTCTGTCTGTCTGTCTGTCTGTCTGTCTGTCTGTCCGCTTAGCAATCTAACGAACTGTTTGTCTGACTGGCTGACCATCTGACTGGCTGACTTGACTATGTGTCTGGGTTTCTCCAACCACCCAGCTACATACCCTTCTTTTCAGTGCCATGATTTCCTTATTCGGTTGCTTCTCGACCAGCTCCCAAGGCATTCCGATATCCACTTTAACACCGCGATTCCTGCATGATTAAAGGACTCTCGTCACAACGTCCGGAATTCTAGGCACAAATGCAATGACCGTTTTGCTTGCCTTAATGCGTTCAATGTATCAATCGTTTCACTTTCTTGCTTGGCGTAACGCTGCATCCCCTCCTTCGAGTGCACATGATAATCTGCCACTTTATCGCACACACTGTCCAGCACCTCAATCAGTCGCAGTTCTCTGGAAAAAAACCGATGCAGATGATCTAATCAATCAATCAATCAACCGGTAGAAAAACGAAACGCCGGTCGTTTAAAAACGTTTAATTCCAATCGACCAATCAACGAAAAGCGCAGCACTTACGATCGGCTGTAATCGATCTTCCTGGTGTCCGGTGTAAAAGGTTTCGAGCTAACATCGAGCGTCTTCTTCTTGAACGTCTCCTTCATCTTTGAATCCATTTCATGGGCAAATATCCTGCAAACTAACGCCTATGGTTTTTTTACTCATTTCATCGATGCAAACACAGACACAGACACCGACACCGACACAGACAAAGACACAGGCACAGGCACAGGCACAGGCACAGGCACAGGCACAGGCAAAGACACAGACACCGACACCGATACATACACAGACAGACACAGACACAGACATAGACACAGGCACAGGCACAGACACAGACACAGACACAGACACAGACATAGACACAGACACAGGCACAGACACAGGCACAGACACAGACACAGACACAGGCACAGGCACAGGCACAGGCACAGGCACAGGCACAGGCACAGACACAGACACAGACACAGACAGACATAGACAGACACAGGCACAGGCACAGACACAGACATTAGTACATGCGGCGATATCGATACCTTCGCATTGCGTGGGAGTCCTGCTGACTTTGTCTTCTTCCCCGTCGCCATCCTTCCCAGCCACCACCGCACACGTAAGTGCAAGTCCAAAAAGCAGAATATTCCACGTGAATCGCATTCCCGTCATCGGACTAAACTCCGTAGTAACTCAACTGACTTGACGCAGCGGTGTGAATGGTGGTGAATGTGTGATCCAGAAAGGGATTCCTGAACTCCGCTGTATTGCAATGAGATTCACAAACGGGGAAAGTTGCGCGGTTAAACGAACCCGAACGGCGTCCTTTTTCGAGATTGGGTAAGTTAAGAGTATGACGTGGTTTTCGAAGGTTGGCTGCTCGACTGTTTGCTGCGCCGCTGCGCCGCTGCGGTGCAAATATGTACTGGTGCATAGGCCAGACTAGAGATAACGGGTTTTCTATACCGTAAATGTTTACATTGCATGTTATGTCATTAGCCGGAAGGCACGAAACAATAGCATATTACGAGTGCAAAAAGGGATGAAAATAACGACAAGTAAGGAATAAGAAATACAGTAGCTCTGAAATGAATCGATGTAACCGTGAAAATGGAATGGACGAGAGAATCAACAAGAGAATCAACGACAACAGCTGATCGATCTAAGACTCTTTCGTTCATTCAATCAATCGAACTCCTGGATCTTATCCAACACATATTCTTCTTCTTCGATTGATTGATTGATTATTGTTGATGTATTGATTTATTGATTTAATCCACTCAATTGTCGTCACTTGATTCATTGACTCGTTACCATTTTAGCGTTGATTCATTGATTCATTTGTTCAATCATTTAATTGTCATCTGATTTTTACTTATTATTTGAAGCCGGTTTTTTAATGGTTTCTGTGTGTGTGTTACTAAAGAGCTCATACGTGATCGCCGCGATCGATAAATCTATCATGTCTTTCCTTTTTAACTTTCCAGCACCTCTTCCAGGTGCAGATTCCGAGCAGCAGAAGTCCGTCTTACCAGAGGAAGGCAAAGAGGATATATAACAAGAGGCTGACTAAGCCATATTCTACGGGGAGACACGCAGTCTGCTGATACTCAGACTGTGGTGTGTTTTCATTGGTCTATCTACGTAGATACACTAATGAGAAAATTTAGTGAAGTATAGCTCCTCCTACTTATTTCGAGCTCACCAATTGGCAACAGCAGTCAATAAGCAGTTCACGTGCTTCGGCTTTACCGATTTTTTTTGCCTCAATATACTAGTTGTCGTTCAAACATTATACCAAATGCTTCAGAGAAAAATGCAAGGACTGTTGTATAAAATTATGTTAAATTTTTTTTGGATGGATGAATGAGCCGCATTTCTTTTTTGGAAAAGAGGAGAAAAAACCCCAGTTCAACACAAAGTTTGTCACGCACGGGGGCCCATAAAAAAATCCATTTCTATTCAAAACTGCCTCATTTGATTACTTATCGTCTTTGGCGTCTGGAAAATTATAAAAACACAAGGAAATCTTGGTTGTTTTCTGTACGTATTATTTTCATGTGAATTTCCAAGCAATGGAGGAACTTGCGAACTTATTTCGCTGGAGCACAAGCCGGGAGTAGCGCATCTAAAAAGCGGCAACAACTCTACAAGGATCTGGCGCATCGAAAATGCATCGCACACTTTCATCCCCGACTAGGAGGAGCCAGTTCCGCCGAAGGAAAAAATTTCCGACGCTTCAGAAGAAGTCTGCGCTGCTTCCGCATCTGGTGGGTGAATTGTCACGGCTCAACGAACTCCGAGCAAGGTGCGTTGAGAGTTAGTTTTGATTGGCTGTGGTTTGGTTAATTGGCTGATATGTGATTGTTACCGGATGTCGTTTGATTGACTGATTTACGTACTTGGTAGGACCGTAAACTTCGGATTCGTTGATCATTCTAGGGTGTTATTACTCAAAGACCCCATGGCGAAAATTTTTGTTGCTATTCTGATGTCTAGTTTAATTGGGCTATCTCCTCTTGTCGGTTTAGCTTAAAGGAGATTTTCTGTTACGTTCGGTCGATTGATTGATCGATTTGCATATTTTAACTTTATCGGATAATCCTCACGTTGAGTGGTTGAATGTGTGGTTTTATCACGGCAAAAACCTTGAAAGGGCAGATATTGTCCACGGTGGAGACCTCAAAGACATGGTTTCCCAAGAAATTGACGACACTTTGATTCACCACTCGGAAATTGTGTCTGCTTTTACCTCGTCTCAGCAGAAACTGATCATCGTGGAAGCCTGCAGCGACAGGGAGCGATTGTGGCTGTGACCGGGGATGGTGTCAACGATTCACCCGCTCTCAAGAAGGCAGACATCGGTAAGAAAAGACAATAAAAGAACGTACCATAGCTTCTAACAACTTACGAATAATTATTTATTTAATTTCTATTTTATTAATTGATATTCATCAGTGGCCGTATTTATAATTTTTTTACAATTATCGTAATTTAGGAATTGTGTGTACTTATACTGTAAATTAACAATAATATCATTTCCAGGTATCGCAACGGGTATCTCCGGAAGTGATGTCAGTAAGCAAGCTGCCGACATAATTCTCCTGGATGACGATTTTGCTTCTATCGTGACTGGAGTAGAGGAAGGTGTGCCAAATTCAGTTTAGACGCATTGATGTGTAGTTGGTCAGCTAAATTATTGCTTATTCTGCTCAAAGGTCGACTCATTTTTCAGGTGCCTGCTATTTTTCTCGCATACGAGAATTTCCCCATGAGATTTCTCCCATGGGACCTGCTCGGAATCCGTGAGCGATGGGATTTGCGAGCGTTGTTGGACCTTGCCGATTCTTACTGTCAGGAATAGACAAGAAAGAAACGCTAGACATCAAATTGTTCGAATATGATAATGTATGTCTGTCTGTCTGTTTGTCTGTCGCTTTTTCTATATTTCAGTTGCAACCTCTTTATCTTTCCCCTTTTTGGTCTGCCTTGTCTTTGTCTTCGTACCAGTTTGTCTGTGTCTGTCTGTTTGTCTGTTTAGTTGCCATTAATAGTTTTTCATTTTCTTCACTTTCCGGCTGAGAGTATTCTGTCTTGACTGTTCTCGTACTAGAGCATTTTGGTCTTTCACACGTCGCGAAATAAGTACGCGAAATATAAATTGTAAAACTCGCGATAAAATCTTATCGTTTTGAGCTGTGAAGTCTCCGCACCCTTTGCAAGTCTTTATTCCGGGAGCCTAAGACAAAAATTAGCTCAAAAAGTTGTTAGCCTTCAGCCGCCACAAATAAATCGTCCGACGAAGCAGAGAACGCAAACCAGGTCTCTTTGGAGAACAGTCCTTTCGCTGGCTCCTCTGCTCCTTTAGAAACACTTCTAAGTCGATTTCGAAGTAGCCTTTCTCTCTTCACAAATGAATAGGCGAAGGGTGAGATGAAATTAGCGAATTGAGTCAAAAGCGTGAGAACGAAAGCTCGAGAAAAAAAACTGTGACCGGTCAATTCTCAAGGCCGTGTGGGAATCTCAATTACTTCGGTTAAATTGAAATGGCCATAAATTTTCATTGCAAAATCACTTTAGATAATAGCTCTTTTTTGGTAGAAATTAAGCATTTTCCCTGTGAGACAAAATTACGAGGGAGAGTGCGGTATAAACACAGTAAAAGACATGTCTCTTTTAGGCGCACTTCTTTGCGAGCAGAAGTTGAGCAAATTGAAATCAAGCGTTTGCTTCAACACGAAATCTATGGCATGCCGTACAGGACAACGCATCACGTGATCATTTATCTCTAGTTTTTTAATTTTTAAAAATTGTTACATGGATAGAATTTTCTGAATACAATTTTAAAAAATTACATCTATCTAGTTCTGTAATATCCGGCCATATTCTATGCGATCGATATGGATTATCATTTTATTTTATTTTATTTTATGATTTTCCTCACTTCGCAGGGCCTGCGTGTCTGTCCGTAGACTTATGGTGTGGCTCTTATTATATATCCTCTTTGAGAGGAAGGGGATCATCCGCTGGAAATCTCTCAATCAACCGAAATTAGCAATTTTATTGCACCAGACAGCGCTGATTCTTTCCGTTCTCGTAGCGACAACTCTCTTTTACAACCCGCTGAACAGCCATTTCGCGAGCATATTTTTGCATGGGACAAGGGACAACCAAACGACGTTTCACGCTTTTCGGAGTCCCTGACGGCGTCTACGAGTCCACCAAACCCTGCTTGCCACAGTCCTGCCTCGCTAACCCGAAGCTCCTCTTCCACGCTTGAACCCAGCACGAAACGGCTGAAGCGAGATGTTTTAGTTTCGAATGGCGACAATCGCAATGATTCTTCGTCTGCTTCGGAGGCGGGAACCTCGAGGGAATCTAAAACCCTGCTGGACAACAATGATTCGCTCTGTTTCCCAACCGCTGACATCCGAAGCGATAATCTGTTATCCGTGCCAACTGCCCATGAGTCTAAGGATGATATTTCGTCCTCGCGAAGAGCTGATCAGGATGCTTCTCCACACCCGTCGGAGGCGGAGACCTCGAGGGAATCTAAAACCCTGCTGGACAACGATGATTCGCTCTTTTTCCCAACCGCTGACATCCGAAGCGATAATCTGTTGTCCGTACCGAATGCCCATGAGTCTAAGGATGATATTTTATCCTCGCGAAGTGCTGATCAGGATGCTTCTTCACACCCGTCGGAGGCGAAGACCTCGAGAGAGTCGGAGGAGCCGCTAGGAAGTCTTCCTCGAAACTCTGGTATTTTAGTTTCACTTCACGTTTCCTTCCGCGCGATATACTCGGGTAACGCTTCTTTGATAAACCACAGAAACAGTTTGGAATGCTATATCTGTTGGTGGGACAACTTTGGAGTTTATTTGCCCGCAGTGGCTGGAATCTGTGATGGATGTTCAACAGGTGCGACTGAACGGGCTGACCAAACTTTTCGGGAGCGAAAGGAAATCGGATATTGTCCCCCGAATTTATGAAGGTAAGACGCCTTTTACAATCCCATATTTCGCGGTCAGGTAGATTTTTTCTCGTTCTCATATTTTGGTGAAGTTCAATGTGAAAGCACTGGATTGATTGATGAATTGAGACCGGCCTGTTATCAAGCAAATCAATCAGTCAATCAACTGAGGGAAACTAACTAGATCTTGCCCGTTATTGTCGCGCTCTGTCAATCCACCAATCAACGAATGGACTTCAGATGCATTCTTGGCGGATGTATTCTTTGCTTTTACAGGTGGTTTTCGGGTATGGGATGGAGCTTGCGACATGCTGTCTTTTCTGTCCACCGAAAAATCGGTCGACCTCTCGGGAAAGAAAGTTCTCGAAGTAATTTAACTTGCATAGACACGTGGCAAAAAATCTTGCGCTAACCGAGTTAAGCTATTACACTCGTTCGTCGGCTGTTGAACACAATCCCGAGTTAAAGTACTTGATTCGGTCAGCGGAAGGTTTTTGCCACGTGTGTATGTCTCTTTGTCTGCCAGAGGAAATTGAGCTTTTTTATTGTAGCTAGGGTGTGGAGCGGGACTACCAGCGATCTACGCCCTGGCAAATGGCGCCACTGTCCATCTTCACGATTATGTAGGTACAGTGTATACTGCCGTGGCGCTGAGGACACATTTTTTTGACGCTCACCAGGACCGATTCGATTGCAGAACTCCGACGTGATCGAACTAGCCACAATACCTAATATCCGGAGAAATATGGCTGCTTCCGCGTCGGAAGGCCGGGTGAAGCTCTACAGTGGTGATTGGATGGCATTTGTCGCACACCTTCGCCAAAACTCTCATGTAGTGGATGAAGACCGGAAGTTAGTGACATGGCAGACAGACAG
>LRSR01012435.1:0-11566 GCA_001579985.1 Hypsibius dujardini | reverse complement strand
CTGGTTTACCGAGTCAGTGAGCCCTGACGCTGTAAGACTCGGACGAAGGCAGCCAATCATTGTTCGGATTTGTAAAGGTCGAAACCGTGCTACTTTTCAATCATCAGGAATATTAAAAAGAACATCTCAGCAAACCGAGAACAAAATGAAAACCACCAGGGCGAATTTGCAAAGCGAGTCGTCGAGCAATCCAAAACGGCAAATATTTAGCGATATTCGTGGCTGACATAGGAAATCAAGCGTACAAATGGCCGATTCGAAGGGCTATATTGATGCTGCGTTTTTTATCAAGTGGTGGCTCAGTGAGATTACTCACGTGGACTCCAGGAAACGGGGTTGAAGGGACATCATGCAAAAGATCCGCCATTTTTAGAGTGATGGATCCGGAACAGCCAAACTGGCACACCATTGATTTGACTTTCGCCAAAAAAATATTTTATGAAAGATCAGTACCTTAGTTGGTCAATTATTTCGAAGGGTTTCCACCAAGAATTTTGCCAAGGGATTTTTAAAACTTTAAATGTTAAGAGCTTCATGAACTTTTTGGCCGGCAGTCTAACGTCACCGCGTGACTGTCTCGAAAATTCCTTTCTAATTGTTCAATATGACTTCCTCACGTGACCGAACTGTATTTGAATGATCTCTACGGTCTAACACTATTATGCTCCCAAAATTTTATTCCAAAATGTTTCGAACTTTTTCTTCTGAACTTTTTCTTCTGAACTTTTTCTTCTTTTGAAAACTACTCAATATTCACGCTGGGCCCTGTACCTTGTTACCCTTAATTGGGCCCTATTGGTATAACCATCAAGGAAGATTTATTCTTCCAGCATTTCCGGGACATAAAAAATTTGCAGAATAAAAAGTTGTTGGTGTGGAGCCGATAAGCTAAATTTGTAAAATCGCTGCTAACATATAAAAATACTTAGGGAAAACTTTGTCTGTATTCTGCGATCTGGCCTCAAGTCACGGTAATCTCTCTGTTGTTTGATTATCTCTGAAAGTCACCCCTAACGTCTGCGTCTGAAAGTCATTCGCACTGTATCCAGGTACGCTAGGCGTGCAATAAGGTACCCATACAATAAAGGTCAAGCAGTCGCGGTATCTTGGACCCGCTGATATAGTGAAGCCCATTGTTTGTTATGCAGATCGGATAAATAAAACGCAGTAATCAAATCTAGTCCCTGGGCGATTCTTTAATGGAAACAACTGTTGCAAACATTCCGCATTTACTGAAGCTGTAAATTTCGACTAAAGGTCGCTCACGTTAACAAATTTGCCTATTGTAGGTTGACGGAACAGCTTCGCAGTGGAAATCGGCGAAACCGGAGAGCTATTCGCACTGTCCCGTGGCCAAAAGGCTACCAACAGAGCCCACATCTGGCCTACAGTGAAGCACGAGAACACAGGAAAACGGCAAAGTGTCTATACGGAAAATCGGAAAATGTGAAAGCGAGAAAGTGAAAACGCGAATACTCGTACACTGTACTGTACGGGAAGTTTACAAAAAGAAAAGCTGACAGTTCGGTAAATTTGAAAATCGAAATTCAAACAGTAAACCTTTCATTTGAATTTTTACAATTAAAAATTTGGAAGCCCACGAGGTACACAGGCGACTTGATGCGATCGCTACCTATCATGTCAAAGAAAGTAAGCAAAAGCAAAGCCTGATCGTTAAACAAATTTAAGAAACGGAAAAATCTAAATACGAAAAAATGAAAACATTGAAATTAAATTTCACCTAATTTAAATTGAATTGAATTGAACTTGATTTAAATAACGAAATTTTTAAATCAAATTTTAAATTGAAAAGTTGAACTTGAAAATGTGAAAACTGAATTTTATTTTATTTAAATTAGACTAAATTTAAATAAGTTTATATTCGAAATTTAAATCAAATCCCACAAAGCATACAACAACATACATACAACATACGAGCAGTTAAACCCCACATTATTTTCTATTTTCCATTTTTTCGCGCGTTACATTTTTCCGTCTTTCAAGTCTGCACAAGCAACTAAGCTTTACATTTGGCGTTCATTATTAAACGGGATGTTTGATGACCTCATCATGTGATTTTTACAATCTATAGATTTACAAATTACAAATCCAATTTGAATTTTTTAATTCTAATTCTAATTCTAATTCCAAATTTTCCCTTATTTTGCATTTCCCGTTTTTTAAATTGTTCGTTCATTCACTTTTTTTCACTGCTCTCGTTGCGTCGTGTTTTTATGTAGGCCCACAACGATCCCTTCAATGCCTATTTTCTTGCTGGATGATAAGTAGACGCATTGCCTGGATGGTGACAACACCTGCGGGCGACTTTGTTACACCACTTAAAAAGTTCAGGGCGAGCGTCGCAAATCATATCACGTAGCACGCAATAGCTTCTCAAAGCATCATAGTAGAAAAAAAGTAAATCGTGGTACGCCGAAGCAAACCGTTGCCCACTGTAATATACCGTAGCACCACGTAGCACCATAAAGCAAACTGTAGCATCACGTAGCGTAGCGTAACACCACATAGCATTACGTAGCATAACGTAGCATAACGTTATGCTGTGTGGTGTTATGTGGTGTTATGTGGTGTTACGTTATGCTACGGGGTGCTACGGCAAGCTATGCGTAGCTACGTGGTTTAACCTAAATCTCGCTCTGAATCTTCTAAGTGGTGTACAAAGTCACCCGTATCCAGGTGACAATGGGATCAAAGGCCGTGTTACAAATTTTTCTGGCCATATCAGCCCGTATTTGCCTGTTTAGTCATACAGGTACTTCACGTCGCTGAAAATACAGAAAAACAGGTGCTACTGAACGTAAATCTTCGTCGGCCGATAGATTGCAGAACGAGGCAAGCTTGAAGGCTACGTTGGACCAGTACAAGGTGCAAAAGGACCGTTTTGTAAGTTCTACGAGAAGAACGACAAGAATAAGGTAATTTCCCCAAGGTCATCGAGGACGCGGTGAATAAGCTATTGAATATGGAGATAAACGGGTCGGTGATCCTTAAGATGCTGCTTCTATGCTGTATTGGACCACACCTAACAAGTCCTCATATCTAATCATTACAGCTATCTGACTCACTAATACTTTGTTTAGTTAATAACTCTATCTACCTTATTAACCCTATTCTGCTGCTACAGCTAATTACTTGTATGTAATTCTGATGTATGTGCTATTTACTATCCTTTCCATAGTTAAGACTTTACTATATAATCATGTGCTTTGTTAGTTCTAGAGCAGTTATACTTCCTTTTTCCTTTCTTCCAGTTCTCTTCTCTACCTAGCTATACATTCAGTCTTATAAACTTATTAACTATTCAACTTCCGGTTGGTAGACCTTACAGCTGTGAGCTTAATACGTACTACGCTATCTCGGCGTCTAACATGATGCTTAAGGTAGCGCTTGTGTTGGTGGTGGTGCTGTGCCGCGCAAATGCGGCGTCCATCACTCCGGCAAAATCTGCAGACCTGCCTTACGACGCCAACAATCCCCTACCGAATAACGGCGGTCTTAGCATAAGTGATGGCGATTTTGAGGAACGTGGCAACGCGCCAGAGCTTTTTGAGGGTGATATCGCCGGTATTATAGAGCCCGGGGACAGCGACGAAAGTATTGTAAGTGTACGAAAAGTTATCTAAACTACTGCACACAAAAGTGTTTCGTTGATCTGTTACCTTGAACTAGCCCATTAGAAAGTTTTATTACTACACAACTTTGATCAGGAAGTCTCCTCCCAGAGTTCCATAGAAAAACCTTTCGGCAGGGCAGCAACTTTCTTTTGCCCTTGGCTTGCGAGTCTTTTCGTCACTACAGTCTCGTTTGGCATTTTGAAATACAGCGACCTCATTTGCGAGGCGACTACGGTGGAATTTTTTCTACACATCATCTGGTGAATTGTGAAGCTTCTGTCATTATCCAATTGAGAAAAGGTCTTCACTGCAGCATGCGCAGGACAAGGCCAGAACGAGGAAATCATGAGAAACCACACTTAGACAGCGAAAATGATTGGGCATAAAAAACTGTAACCGACTAAGAATAGAGAATTGATTGGTTTATCGAAACGAGTAGTAGCACACGTTTCAAACCTGGTGCTGGCCTGACAACCGTCGCCTAGATTTTTGGCGAAAAGATTTACGCATTCGGAATATCTGCCATTGGGCGCCCTGGCAGGGTGCAGAGCGCTTTGTCGTCCAACCTCAGATAAAAAATTTCAAAGAAACCAGCACCACGCTACAAATTTTGCCTTTACGTAGAGAAAAAAACTGGATCGCAGGACAAAGGCGGGAGTGGTCGCGGACACTTTCAAATGGTGGAACGCCGATGTCTACTACGAAATGTCTAGCGCACTCAGTAAGTCAAACCATTCGAAAACGTTGAAAAGCAGTCCAATGTCAGAACTCAGAAACATTCGGATCCCAAGGTCTAACAATTACCGTTGATTCATTTGTATTCCTCAGCTTCATCAGAGCGGGCAAAGATGATGACAGCCTTCCGGGAGTTTGAGAAGACTGATACCGTTCGGTTTTACCCAAGATCCACTCAAACCGACTACATTTACATCAAAAAGAGCGACCAAGGGTAATTCAAAAGACTAATCGTTATTAACGCCAAGACTAGCGGAGAATATGAGGAACAAATACGACTACATTTCTCGAAATAGTTGAAGTCACAATAATTTTCAACTGATGCGATTGCAGATGCTACGCACATGTTGGTAAAATAGGAGGAATGCAAATTGTTAACTTAGAAGCTCCGGGATGCTGGACTCACGGCATCATCGTCCACGAATTGAATCACGCAATCGGTAAGGCGCAGCTAGAGACGTTCCATTCAGTTGCACGTTTACTATTAAAAAAACAAGCACGTGCCCCCCCCCCCCTGAAAGAAAACCAAGAAAAACCTGAAGTGCTCGAAAATTTGGCAGCACTGTTTAGTTTTTAGTTCCTTGGTCGCTTCTTCAACATAATTTAGAAATCGAGCTTGTATCAGGTAAAGTTTCGACTGGAGTCAAAAAAGCCTAAATTCCAAAAATGATTCCACTTGATTCATCAATCAAGCACCCGATAACTAAATGGAATTGGCGGGAGATGCATTTCTTCCGAATTTTTCCCCGAACCGTTAATCTGATTACACGACAAGGCCCCCAATGTAAATTCCTGATAAATGGCTAGTATTAGTGGGAAACAAATGTACCGATTGCGAGAGAACAGGTTCTCTAAAGTTGGCTTTAATTCGGGGCGACCTTAGTTGGGGTTGAACCCAACCATTGAATTCAGAATGGTTCAAGTTTTTGATTTTAGGTAGTGCTATTTTAATAATATTGATTTAAAAAATTATTTCATTGGCAAAACCCCACAGACCTTTTTTTGACAGAATTTAAAAGTGCTTTTAAAAGAAAACTTAATTTTCTGTGTTTCACTGTGAAAATGTCGCTTTTCTGAAAATTGTTTATAAATAATTTTTGACACCATCTGATTCAAAATTCAATTTTAAGTCGATTGGCAATAGCAAAAATATTTTTCGAGGTGAAAGGGCGGAGCTACAGGTGATTTTCGAACATGATCGGGAACTGGAAAGACCTTTTGCAGCATTAGTCTGTAACTCCGCCCCTTCACTTCAAAAAATAGTTCTGCTGTAACCGATTCTAAATTGAATTTGGAACCAGACAGCGGTTTTCTAAAAAGCGTCATTTTCGCAATCAAAAACAAAAACTGAAATCCTCCAGTGTTTTCAGTACTTTGAAATTCTGTAAAAAAAGATCTGCGGAGTTCTGCCGATGAAATAATTTTCTGAAATTATTTCGCATACCAAGGTTTTCCGTACCTTGGTTTTCGCATAGCAAGGTTCCCTTGGTATGCGAAATAGGGGATCTAAGTACAATACAGTACTGTATATTGAGGGATTCGTAAAGGCGTTTTACTAGATGAAGAAAGCACATGCGTACCTCACACTAGAATGGGCACGATAAAAGCGTCTTTAGATCACTATACGCCGTTGAGGGTTTGCTTACAGGCCAGCAGAAATTTCTGAAACTACTGAGTCCTGTCTGTTCGGCTCCGTGTCGTTCTCTTAATTCTATTCACTGTTTAGATGGCTGATCACTTTCATTTGGTTTTCTGTTTGGCTTTACCCTTTAACCTTTAACCGAACGATTCCATTTAAATACTTCCTTTTACTTTAAAACTAAAAGGTTAATTGGTTTATCACTCATTATTCCACTACTACTGGAAACAAAAGCAACGAGGTTGTTTTCGAAGAATTTTTCAGAAATCGGGGAGGGGGGGGGTAGATTGTGTCTTAAGATAATATGATACGAATTGCAACAGCCACCGTAATGTTCCGGTTTTTTTTTTCAGGATTTTGGCACGAACAGTCACGCTACGACCGCGATTCATACGTAGAACTGAATTTGAACAATGTTGATTCTTGTAAGACGGCCCACACTTTCATTTTGCCTGCCAAAAAATGGGTCTCTTCGGAATTACAGTACAGTAAATGCTTCCTCCTTACATAGCAAACCATCACAATTTTTTAAAGTATGACTCCGGCTCCGTGACCCATGCAAACACTCCTTATGATTACGGGTCTCTCATGCACTATGGGAAAACAGCGTTCGCCCTATCGTCTAACGTGTGGACCATCCGGCCGAAAGCACCGTGGCAAAACCGGGAGATCGGGCAACGGATTCAGCTGAGCCCCACTGACATCGCCGAAATCAACAGCATGTACCCGCTCTGTGGAATACTGTACGAGGATGACGCTAAAGAGGGGCCATATTCACAGTTCGTGAAGAACGTTGTGGCCAATTTGCACCCCAGCTCGTACGACATCTTCAGTTCTGCGTTTGTCCGGCCGGGATGCCGGATGACTATCTACTCCTTGGTAAACCATGAGGGTACCGCCACAAGCTTCACCGCGAATTCCGGTCCGACTTATCACTGGAGTTTTGTCGGCAAGCCTTACGACAATGACGCACGCTCAGTGAAGTGCGAATGCTGATACGGTGTGGATTTCGACTCCGGACCCTAGAATGACTGGATTTTCTATTTTTAAGTATTGCTTTCCTGTACTAATGGTCATGTCAGATAATTGATTAATCGGCAGCGATCCATATTTTGTTTCTGCAAAACTTTAAAATAAGGTTCCATTATCATTGTCTAAAAAATGTCGAAAATATTTGACAACATCCGTTGATGGGTCCTCTCACTGATAAGGAACGTGCAAGAAATTTGATTAGCCAAATACCCCAAAAATGCCGCTAAATAACTCATAAGATATGTTGAATTAAGACGGACATTAAGTTAGCAAACGACTTTTAGTGTTATCAGTAAAAGCTATTGTACGAGGACTGGGCCCTGGGTCGGCCACCCCTTGGCCCTGGTCCGGCCACCCTTTGGTCCTGGGTCGGCCACGAGGAAACTGCTTAATGACTCTGCGCTGATCATCTGACAACATTAGGCAGTTTCCTCGTGGCCGACCCTGGGCAAACGGGTGGCCGACCCAGGGCCCAAGCCTCTTAGTGGTAACTCTGAAATTGTTCGAACAGATTGCATTGCAGTTTGCTATATACCAAAATATGCAGAATTTAATAGTTTGGACCCAATTGTTGTCAACAGAATTACTTCTTGAAAGTCAACGATGCGATAAGTGGAGCTATTTCAAATCTACGATTTAGAATTGGTACGTTTTATGGGTATTTAAAAAGATCTGCCGCCTAAGGTCCAATAAATTTTTGCTGACTATAATCGATTCCAAATTAGATTTTTACACAGGAATTTGTGTGTGAAAATTTAGAAAACATCTTTGGTCAAAATATGTTTGATATATTAAGATAGAACGGTGGCCCGTACCCCTCAAATCTGAAATTCATGAGCAAAACATTTTTGGGCTATAGGTTTGAGTAACAAAAAAAATTTCTCTTTGACAAAAAGACAAAGAGCGAGGGCGACAATTGGCCTTAGTTTTAGAACTAAAAGTTAGATGTAGCAGTTTCAGAACTTTGTTACTTGAATATTACGTCAATTTATTTGTTGATTAATAGCATATTCCGTATATGTTATGCCGTGAACAAAACTTCTTCAGGCAGTGCAAGTTGGTGTGACTTTATCAAATTAGAGAACCACAGTACGTAGGCTTTGCCTAATTTTAGCTCCAGCCAAGCTATCATTAGTGACTCCACTAATTTTTGGAACGCCCGACTATTTTATCGATTTCATTTTTTTACAGAAAATCTACCCTATAATTATCAATTTATAAGAAACGCCACAAGTAATTAAGTCTGTAAGAGTCGCATTAGCGGCCTGGTGACTAACACTTAGAAGTCAGCTGCACAGCGGAACGTGTCTATTTTGAAACCAGTCTGCAAAACGCTGTTAAAGTCATTATTCTCTTTCAAATTTGGCAGAGTCTTAAAATTTGCCTTTTCTTTTCGCTTTAGATTTCCTTTTTATGAATCGCTGTAGGCAGATCAGTCATGCGTTTCGTTTGCTCTTAACTCCGCTCCAGAAACGTCAACCATCCCCAGCAAATAGTCTGAAGGTGTTATTCTTGACGGTTCTCTTTTTCTGCTGCCTTACAGTCTGATACGCAGTGTAACTCACTCGTGCAAAAATCTGTTGGTCCCGGTCATGGGTCGGATACTACATTAGAACCCTCGAAAGTTGTGTCAGATATCCGTTTTGTGATTGGAGTGTTTCATACGCCCACCATGTTTCGGCTTGTTCCAGTCTTATGGTGTACAACTACAGACAAAGAGCAAAGCCGTTGAAAAAAGCCGAGTTGTATCCGGCCCAATACCCGGCCCATTCGGTCTGAATATTTGTATCAAATATCCACGAGTCAAGCACTTCTTTTGCAGGATCTCACATTGTCCTTTTACCTTTCTAGCTCTACAGCAAACCGATCCAGTCAATTTTCAAAACAAGTTCGAAACACCGGATTTCTTTATAAATTATGCCATATTGCACTTTTATACCGAGTTCAAAAATCACTAACCAAATCTTGTTTTTAAAAAAAGGAAGAACCACAAAAGAAAGTAAAATCTTTAGTACCACGGCGAAACCTGTTCTTTAGGAAGTTTTCCCGATTGGCGAAGCATAATTATGTACCGCGCCTGCTGCAGTGCCAGCTGTCTCGTTTCTTCCCTACCCGAATCATCCTTAAGATCATTTTTCTTCCAGAGAAAATAATGGAGAAACGTGTTCATGACATCAGCGCTGTGCAGATCGCCGGTCTTTTGTAGCTGCTCCTCATACGCCAGCATGGCCTTATAGCCCAGCGCCCCCGCCTTAACTTTCCCCATATCTGCTGTAACTTCTGCCGCTGAACCGCGTCGCCCATCTTCAGCACACCTTTTTGCCTCGAGCAGGCTAAGAATATTACAGGTCTGTGATTTGGGCATTCTGCGGCCCCGCATGGCCAAGTAATCTATCCCCACCATCTCGTGACATCTTGGACACTCTTGGCATACATCACAAATCCAATGAGACCAATATGTTTTAATGGTTTCGCTGTAATCCGTGACAAAAGTGTTTTGGCTTTTCTCGAGGAAACTGAAGGTGGACGGCCTTCGAGATGAGGCTGCTAAGCATCCTGCTGAGTGGCAACTGCTTGATGCGCAATCTTCTCCGTTTTTCGAGTAGTCGGGTAATTCGCCTGCAGCATGTGCGCACCAGTCACAGTAACAGTAGCCGCCGAGGAGTTCCGAACATGTGAGATGGAAAGCGTTTCGGCATTTGCTGCATGTGAGGCTCGATTTCTTCTCGGCTTGCTCGAAATGAGCGCCACACTTCCCGCATTGATCCTGCACATTTGAAGTAAAACATTTTTCTCAGACTTATGAATCAGCATAAAAGATTTCATTTGTGAGGCAACTTCAAATCATAACAATAGTTCACATCGGTGGTGCTCAGAAGATTTCCACTTGAAAGATTTTAAAGTTGAAAGTCACCTATAAAAATCCTTTAAGGGGAATTCACTGCTTTAAACATCGTCATACTGATTTGGGAATAGCGGACTCGGTTGCGTAGTCATCTTCTAGTACAATTTCATTTACTGACAAACTCGATTTGTTAAGTTTTGACTAGTGCCATAATTTCGGAAACACCCATGAGGTCATCGCTGAACCACCTTACCATTTTAGACTCTTTTCAATGATTCGACGGATGGAAGTTTTTCGATTGATTCGGTTGTAAATTTTTCGAGTAGTTCGTCAAAAACTCTATACCCAAATCAAAAAATATCCGTCACGACGTGTCGCGTAAAAAAACTATAGCGGAGAACCTAAAAACACGACTGTCAATTTTTGGGTTCCCGCTACAGTTTTCAGACGGTGCCTTTAGGGGCAGATCAGAGTTTTTATTTAAGTATAGAGTTTTTTGTGCTCTATTCAAAGAATTTAAAACCGAATAATCGGGAAAATGTTCATCCGTCGAATCATTGAAAAGTGTCAAAAATGGTAAGGAGGGTCCAGCGATGACGTCATGGGTGTTTCCGAGGTTTTGGTAATAGTCAAAAGTTAGCAAATCCAGTTTGTCATTGAAATAAATTGTTCTAGAAGATGATACCACTCAACCGAATCCGCTATCCCCAAATCAATATGGTGATCTTCAAAGCGGCGAATTCCCCCTAACAGAGTAATGTAATAAATCAGAGAATTGTTTCAGAAATCGGGCTTTTGACATTTTTTTCGGTCTCAGAAAACACATTTTTCGTAAAAAGATTGACATGAAGGAAGATTGGCCATATTCAATTACGTTCGAAAAAAAATCATCCAAATCCCCGATTTCTAGGGTAATCACAATATGTTACAAACTTTTGGTCGTTTCCCGAAAAGTAAAAAGAACAAATTTGACGTCACTGCGAGTTGTCTTCCAATTTGAATACTCTCCTACAACTTCAACGGAAAAAACGTTTTCAAATATTTTGAAATCGAACTTGTTGGATACCTTTGGAGTATCCTCACGCTGAACATTCAGCAACTTTGCTTCATCGACAGCATTCGAAAGTTTTTCGAGGCGGACCTAAATTTCGATATGGGGGAGAATGCGCTTGCATCTCTAATGACTCTAATAACATCCCTGAATAACGTCACGTGAAATTGCATAATTTTTGGTAATGACCAAAAGTTTGTAAGTTGAATATATTACAACATTAAAAGCATTCCATCTAGCGTGGACGGCGACTTGAAGATTGGTTTCAACTAAAACAAAGCGGCAAATCGCTAACGAGTAGAACTTCTTCTTTGGACTAAATAATAATTATTATTATATATATACATATATATATATATTTAATAATAATAATTATACTAAATAATTTCGAATAAAAAAAACGAACGAAATTAATCGTAAAACTAGACGAGGAGCAGGGAGTCGCCGCGTACAAGCCCATTAAAAATTAGCTCATTTGAAAAACAATAAACAGCATTAAGGGTTCACTGTGTAGAAGGTTGTTTGGGAAAGCTGTTTTGCGGTAATAAACTGCCTTTAAAAACGTTTTCTAAACTAACCTGGACGACGCCTGAAGTTGTCGGGGGGCCACAGGGAAGTAGACAGTGTCC